>CAXIIO010000099.1:0-30941 GCA_964028335.1 Altica lythri | reverse complement strand
ATGGGGACGTGGCTAGAGGCTGTTTTTTATATAAAAAAAAAAAAAATTAATGCAATTAAAGAATTAATATTAGAACTGACCGATAAGGAGTAAAGTTTTATACCAGTAACTAAAAAATTTTTAAATTTTTAAGAACTGCTAACTCAGTTATTTTATTTGCACACGAATTTTAAATTTGTAACTGGTACATTAACCAAATTGGAAAACCGAGGAGAACTTTATTTGGATCTGGAAATTTGGGAAGGGACGAGCTATCGCTCAGCCAGCACTGAGGCCACATATGACGCATTGTGCATCCTCCCGTGTGTAGGGATATCCTCAGCTCAGGCTGTCACCAGGCCTAGTGATTTAAAATAGGTGTTTAGGCTCCCGAGGGGGATCTCCCTGACATAGGCTGGTGTAAGCCAGTACTTGCCCAACACCGATAAAGAAAGTAGTAGTTGTAATCCACAAAAAAATGAACATAACGAACCTTTGTCAAACTAGATCATGGTATCATGGAAAATATTCGCAGAAGTTGTGGCAGTTTTCGGTTTTCCAAATAAATTAACCAATACCTTAAATAAAAGACAATCAATTATGAAATCGCTAAGAATCATTATGGCTTGTAATGTGTAGGTACAGGAAAACGATAAAGCACTTTAGAAAGGAAAGTTTATTGTTTATCTTGATGAAACTTGGTACGACACTCACAACATTTTGAAGAAAGGATGGAGTGACCAATTTTTTAAATGCTTTGTAAGCTCTACCAAACAGAAAAATGCGTGATCATTTTTTTTATTTACGGATGTCCTCGTAGGTATAGACCTATATACAAATGTACCAAGAACATCTATTAGGGCAGAAGAGCCAATTTATTAACTTGGGATTTAAAGGACTGCAAGTTAGGACGAGTGGGGAAGACGTGGGAAGGTAACGAGTTCCACAATCTGGAGATTTTAGGGATGAAGTAACAATCGAATCGATTCGTTTTTAATGTCTGACATTGAACAGTATAAGGGTGCATGTAGTTGGCCAGTCGCGTTGTACTGGCTTGTCTGAAGGGTGGAGGCATTATAGAGTTCTTCTGAGCAAAATACGTGTATGTATCGGTAAAACAAGAAAAGATCAGACACTGCTATTCAGTGTGACAATGGGGTGATACTGGTGTCGTTTATTAGTCGAACTGCTCTTCTCGGTATTGCATTAAGAACTGTGAGCCTTGACAGAGCTGCCGAACCCCATACATGCGAGCAGTATTTAAGATTAGATCGTATTTGGGCTTTGTAAAGAGTAGCTAAGTTGGATGGGGAGAAATATTTCCGTGCTCTAAAGAGAAATTCTTATTTCTTACCTACTGCAGTTGCTATGGATGCAATATGCTCGTTCCAGAATAAGTCCTGGGAGATCGTTATGCCAACCAGCGTAATGCCCAAATTGTTTGCTGCTTTCAGCCATAAATATTTTAAGTTCTTTGGTAGATTATCATCAATTTAAACGCATTTAAAAAATTTCAAAGAAAATAACACAATTAAATTAAACCAATAAAACTTATTGTACGTTATGTTTATTTATTTTTAGCTATTTTAGTAACGCAGTTTACAGTGAATAAAAACCTAAAAAATTGTCTAAAGATCCAGATTTATGGCTTCACTATCAATATTTAAACAATATCCCAACATTTACCAGAACTAATAATATATTCATTAGTTTTCATATCACACTCTCACGTCGGTGACACATTGGTTTAGAACTAAAGATTAAAGGAGACGCGATACCTTAGAAAATAATGAATAAATTCATAATACCTGTTTAAATTTTTTTTCAAACAGTCTTTTTTATACCGCAAATACTTTGCCAATAAAATGATCAAAGCAGACCGATTTATTTCTTTATCCTAACCAGCAATTTAAGTTTTTGATTGAAATGTTTTATTTATATTGTAACAAACTTTAGAGAAACTTTTCCAACTCAATTTATTTTTCAATTTTTTTCTGGAGCATCGTAACTGAAAAACCGAAAGCGTTTGTAGACATGGTGTGAAGATATGAATATATAATTTGCGAAAACAACAAACACTTTTTATATTTTATAAATTTTGAAATCTGTTTATTTTTTTAATATAAGAAAATATTAAATTAAATTCTTTTTAAAATAATCGGTAAGTCCAATGAGAATCATAGAAAATGTTTAATACTTTTTTAAAAGTGTTGAATTTGGATAATAATTTCCTCGTATATTCTAAAAAAAACAAGTAAAACCTTTTATAAACATTAAACTACCACAATATTAAAAAGTTTTGGAGAAAGCAGTAATAAACTTTTGCAGATTTAAGATTATAAGTTTAATTTTAAAGGTCTTTTGTGTATACCCTGCATCTATTAATAAGTCAATAAGGTCAAGATTTTTAAGAAAGTCCATATTTATCTTAACAGCTTGTATTGGAAACTGAGTAGGCTTTACAGAGTACGTCGTTGGCGAACAATTACAGAATTGGTACCTGCGTAGGCATTGTCCTATAAAACTTCATCCTTAATAAGGCTTTTTAAGATGCCACAGAATGGTTAAGGTCCAACAAAAGGAGTACTTGCTCCTTTTTTTTGCGAAACTATCAACAATCTCGTTTCCTACAATACCTCTATGGCCTGGTACCAGGAGCAAACCAGTTCTCTGTTTGCAGTTTTCTGTTATGGACTTAAAAGTGGTAGATTGTAAAGCCTTTAAAGCATCCTGGCTTTCGGTCGTCATATAAATTCTGGTTTAATAAAAGATTTTTATTTTACTTTTAAGCAAAGTCTATCGTTAAATCCTTTGCTTGGAAGATTGTAGAAGTATTTCCAAACGCTATTAAGAGCGTAAAATTAGGTCCTGTCATTTTTATACTCACTTCTTCTACGCTTATTAGTATAATAAGTGGAGACTTATTTTGTAGCTTAAGCGATTTGGTTTTGTATTTACTCACACTCAACACTATTAACATTTAGTGTTAATCCAACATCTTATAGACATGTCTTTAGGCATCTTAATGAATAGGGTTGCTCTGACTAAAATCCCAAGATGGCCTATGAGATCGCCGGATCCAATTCTCTTTACAAGCAAATGCAAGGAAGGACTAAAATTACGTCCACGGCCACACTATTTCACAATCTTATTGCGTAAGTAATTCCTGTAAAATCTAGTCTTTGCAACCTTTAGAAACTCTATCATTGCCTTTTGGTGCGATGTTTTTTTTACCAAACCATAGCAGCTTAGGTTAGTGGTCTGACCACAGTTTAATAAGACAAATAGTACTCTTAAGGTTTAGGACCCATGATTCCCCTGTAGCTGATGAGGATAAATCCATATGATTGTACCGTTTTACCTAGTTTTTAATTGGGATATACTAAAAATACATGATTTTTTTTATGTAGGTATTTAATATATAAAACAACTATATTATAATTTTTTTAAGTGTTACCAAGTGCAAAAACTCTCAAAAAAATGCTGAGAACGATCCAAAAATTATGCCAAGGCATTAAGACAAAAACCACTGGAGTAAATCAATTTTTAAATACAGCATTTATAAACTTTTTTTATTGTGTTAGGAATGAAGTAAGGCAAAAATATTTTAAAAAAAAATGGGTAAAAATGCATACGAAAGTGCATACTATTTTCAAAGCCATAATAAATTTTATGAAAACATGACAAAATCAGTATATTAAGGGTTTTTAAGGACGTTGAACATAAATCCGCCATCAGAATCAACTCCTGGACCACCTGGTGCACAAGGCTACTGCTAATGCATCTTTTAGTGTTTTGAGGGTATTTGGCACTAAACTAATAAAAACAGATTATTCAAGAGCTGTTGGGGACGTTAAATATGAACATGACATCAGAACATCATGTTCTGGGCACTTAGTGCCCAGGGTGACTGCTATGCACATCATCTTCTGGAATTTCGAGGTTTGCTTCTACTAAATGTGACATTAGAACAAAACCTCGTAGTGCTAGTGCCCAGGGTGACTACTATGCTCCCCATCTTCTAAAATTTTAACGCTTTGGACACTAAATTAATGCAAACGAAGTATTTGGTGGTTTTTGGGGTGGTTAAACATAATAAAAGCCCTTTAGAGCATCTGGTGTCATGAGTGACGAGGAACAACGTCAATGCCTAATAGTAAAACAATTAAATGCTGATAACAGTAGCACTAGCAAAGACCAAGATAAATTTTTCGGGAAAAACAATAATATGACAAATTATGTAATAAATTATTAATGTGTCAATTTATAGAAAATGTAAAAGGTCTTCAAAAATATCTAAATTGCAAAAAATAAGAGCTGCTTCTAAAAACAAACGATATTATATTATTTTTTGTTTGTATCCGCCCTGGACACCGGCTATTTCAGAGATCCTTCACCTACCTTATAATTGTATGCATTAACGTGGCAATACCCAGAGTACCCTATTTGCATTAATTTAGTGTCGAATCAACTCAAAACTTCAGAATGACGTGCTTTAACAGAAACCCTGGGCACCAGGTGCTCCGGATGTTGGTTCTAAAGGCGTATTCGTGTTTAGTGACCCCAAAAGTGTCCGAGTAATCTGTTATCATAAATTTAGTGTCGAAAACCCTTAAAACTTTAGAAGATGACATGCCTTAGCAATAATTATAAGCACCAGTTGCTTTGGGGTTGGTTCTGGTAACATATTAGTGCTTAAACCCAAAACCCTTAGAGTAACAAAATCTGGCTGGTAATATGTTGATTACCTATGACCTGTTTTTATAAAATTCGATATAACCCCAAAGATTACATTGACTTCTGGATGCATTTCATGCATTTTCACTCATTTTTCTATTGTAGGCTTTTTCCTGACGTCATCCCTAAAATACAAAAAGTTGCAAGTTGATAAGTGTTGCATTTAAAAATTTATTTGTTTTTCTCTAAACGTGCAAATTTTTTGTTATTGATACTACCCAAGATAACAAAAGAGTCAGTGCCGCACTCGCTCATCCAGCATTTCGTCAATAGAAGCAATAATTTGCCGTTTAAATGAATAAATATTAAATATATATAAATAAATAAATAAATATATATATATATATATATATTAATGTTTTATATATTTTTGTTATAGAGATGCATTCATTATTCCAGATATTTTATTCCAGTATTTGTGCGCAGTTGAGAAAAATAAAAATAATTTGAACGTATTCTTTAACTTTATCATTTCCCAGTTTCAATATATATTCTATTTCGATTTAGTTTAAGAGATCTTTTGCACTTTTGTATGATAAATTACAGTCTGGTTTCTCGACAGTGTTAATGTCACTCAAAGATATTTTGCAATTGGCTTCATATTAAATGCACGAATAAATTATGGGGTAATTAGCATAGAATACAAAAATTTAAATAATTGTATATGTACTTAATCTCTAAGATTACGTTTTAAGGTATGTTTTTAACGATAATTGAAAGTAATTTTTATTAGAAATGTTATACTATAAAGACTAGCTGGTGCCTGCTGGTTTGCTTGCGTGAAAGTTGATTATTAAGAAAAACTAATTTAAAAATACACATATGTATTAACAGATTAATTTAAAACCTCTTTGTATACCAAATTTGTGGTTCGACGCTCTTGCGCGAGAACAAAACTGGCCATGTGAAAAATAGTCTTCTCCGGTCCTTTTAAGAGTTTGACTTTGTGCTTAACTAATTGTAATGGCAAAGCAAAATTTAAGCAGGAGCTGTATTCTCTTAAACTTAAAGGGATTTTCTCATGGTTTCTGATCTTTTATTTTTTAGCACAGCCAGTGACAACTGTAGCCTCTATATTACAATACGATAGAGGTCATAAATTTCTAAATAACATTATTGGAGCGTCAATCTTAAGTGTGTTTTATGAGATGGAGGGCCAACAGCGTTAATGGCCTTTAGAAATTCGACTGATAAATTTACAGCACCATTAATTTGTTGAAATGTATTTGTACTGCATTTTACGCCAAAAATAACGCAAATCCCATACAAACTTTTAACTTCTTTTACAACCAGCCAAAATTCCTGAAACACTTTTGATTTGTTTTATTCAATAACCAATATACAAAATTGTTTTTATATAACTTTGACCCCTTTCTAAAATCATTTCTTACTGGATCCCTTCCTAACAAAATAAATTCGAATTTCATCTCGGCGATGATGAATCAGTCAGCCAGGATATGTTTTGTTTAAAGAAAAAAGCTTAGAATAAACCTGTTGTCATTAAAGCCAGACTTTCAGTAAATTTAACAAACAACTAATGGCAAATGAAAAGAAGAATAATAACAACTACTGCTGTGTGGTAAGCAAACACCAATAAAATCCATTTTAATTTATCAAATACATATAATCATGATTTATTATTCAATAACAAATAAGTAGATGTGTTAATCTATTTAAATATTAAAATGACCAATTACTAATAGGGTTAACCCAATAATAATTTATCTAATTCAATCATACTTTACGCTCATAATTTATGCTAAAGGTTTTGATTATAATTTTTCTACCCTGCTTATAAAAAACTTTCATAGTTTAGCTATTTTTATATCCTGCTTAAAATAAATAAATTCTGGTGTATACATACAGCTCTGTATTGATTTAAAACACTTTTGTTTTTCAAATGATAACGGACAAGCAACAACAATTTAGGCTACAGATTTATGACATTTAAATCATTATTTTTTAGAAAGTTAAAAATAATTAGGTTTTAGTGAAAAAAATTTGAATTTAATAACACGGACAATGCTTCTACATAAGTAATTTTATCAAAGTATATATAATAGAGCCTTAAAACAAGGCAGAGTAAGGAGGCACAAACGTGTTATTATCTTAATGTACAGTTCACACGCAATAAATATTATCGTAACACATCGACAATTATAGAGCAAAATATGTCATATTTGTTACTGATTGTACCTAGATATTATTAAATGTGTGATTAAACACCGTTTTAGAAAGTAGTTGTTAGAAAAAATTACGATGTAAATATTCATCTCAAAAAATAAAAAATAACACAAACCATCACTTTCCATATATTTGTTTAATAAGGAAAAATAGTTTGAAAGAAAATATTTATTGAATTTTTTAATTAAGTAACATACCTAAAGTTTAACTAAATTATAATTTATAGTTAAATTGTGTGTATTGGTTCATTCTATTTTACCAAAAGCAAATTTCTTTGAATGTCTAAACAAAACTAAAACAAACTTATAAAAAAATATAAATCAATATTTTGAAAATGACCCTTGCTTATTGATCTTGATAGATATGTCAAATTTGTCAAGGGTCGTCTTTTAAAACTGAAAATGCCTAAAAAAAATGAAAATAATTTGTTTAAAAATAATTCTTCTGAGCTTTCGACAACCAGATCGGTTGTCGTTTTCAAAGATAAAAATTTTTTCAGTCTATACTCTTTATGCAGTTTAGATTTTTAAAATTTTAATTTGTTTTTTTGTAACTATAGATATATAGATTATTAACAGAATTCAGATCAATTTCTATTAGCTTTTTTTTGTAAATTCTTAGCTTTAAAAAGTTTAAAAATTCTTTTCTGGACGAGCTTTGGCAAGTGGAGGTGTTTGGAAATAAAACGTATGTGTTTTTGTCGAAGAGGGTTTTGGTTACCTCTTTGTCTTACCAAAACATAATATTGTCATAATCAAGATTTTTGTAAAATGAACATTTTGGTAATGGTTTTCATATTTCTCTTATTCTTAATTAAAAACCACTTAAAGCAAGTCACGTTTTTAATATCCTTTATTAATATTTTTGCATTGAAATGTTCACTAGTTCTACCACTTCATCTAAACAAAGAGTATGTGAATGAAAAAATTCATCCTGGGTAAATTTAGTAACGTATCTGCTTAATGACGCTAATTTATTCATGAGAAATTTGCATTAAATCTAAAGGTTACTGAAATAAACCTAATGTTAAGGTTTAAGGTTACGTCATTATCTGTTTTTTAAAACTAATAAGTTATGCAATTATCTACCTAAAAAAATTTTACGTAATTACATATGTGTACCTATAGTTAAAGAAATTGTTAATAAATTATTCAAATTTATAAAAACAAAATATCAATTTATTTATAATTATCCATGTTTGTGTTTAAGTAATTAAAATAAATGTAAATATGTTTACGAAATTAATATGCTAAATCTTTTAAATGTGTAAAAAAGGCGTGTGGAACTCGAGGAATTCCGATGAATGCGAAGCTTTATATACCATCTTTGACAAAGGAGTAAACCTAAAAAATATATTTTTTTAAACTATATTTTTTGATAACAAATTTCATTAAATAAATAAAATTAAACACCAAATACAAAGTGTAAATAAATACTATTATAAGACTATATCAATATCAATACATAGTATAAAACAAAGTCGCTTTTTCTGTCCCTATTTCCCTTTGTATGAATCAATCTTTAAAACTACGCAACGGATTTTGATGCGGTTTTTTTTAATAGATAGAGTGATTCAAGAGGAAGGTTTATATGTATAATAACATTCATTAAATAGTGGAGAAATACTGTTATTTTTGAGGTTTCTAATGTGATGTCGTTAATTTTACGAATTATATTAAAAAAATCGATTATCTGTCAATTCAGCTGACAAGTAAAACGCCATGTAAAACCAGTCAGTTAACAGAAGTTGACATTTACGTTTAGTAAACACAAAATGTGATCGAATTTTGCGTAAAATCGAGCGTAAAAAGTGTAAAAAAATTGTAAAACAGTGCAAAATGATCGTTAAACCCTAAAAATCACTACATAGTATAAAACAAAGTCGCTTTCTCTGTCCCTATTTCCCTTTGTATGCTTAAATCATTAAAACTACACAACGGATTTTGATGCATTTTTTTTAATAGATAGAGTGTTTCAAGAGGAAGGTTTATATGTATAATAACATCCATTAAATAGTGGAGAAATACTGTTATTTTTAAGGTTTCTAATGTGATGTCGTCAATTATCAATTTTTTTCCGCTTACATTGCAAACGCAGGACGAACCATACGAGATTTATTAAAATAATGTACTAATTATTTTTACACATTGAAAAGGTCTACAGAAAACTCCGCGATGGTATATGTCTATCTCTTAACATTTTTTTGTCATTTACCTTTTACGACAAATAATGGCTAAATTTCGAAGCGATTTTAACCAATACAGCATTAATCCTTATCCAACTAAATAGCTTAAATATATTGTTAATTTAACATAGATCTATATGGTCCTTTACAGCATAAGATTTAAATGAATATTTTCGAAGATATTACAGATTTAAAATTGCGGGACGTAGCGCTTGCGGTGGTACTGGCCGGCCGGGGCGGCGGAAGCGTGCCTATAAATAATATAAATAGCGCATCGGAGGCCGCGATTTTCCCTATGGCACTTTGAATTTTGCAGCGATCGGACGCGTTTATTACGAAATTAATCATTATGATGCTACCCTAAGGTGGCGCAGTTGTAATTCTTACATAACTAAGTACTATGACGCCACCGTAAGGTGGCGCAGTTGATATCTCATATATTTAAAAGAGCAAAACTTACTTACCTAAGAACTATGACGCCACCGTTAGGTGGCGCAGTTAATATATAATATACCTAACCGAGAAATTACAAAGTACTATAAATAATAGTAAAAACTGGTAACTAATGAGAAAATATGATAAAAAATACAAAAAACTAATCGTAAAAATAAAAAAAAAATTGAAAGAACATTAGTGTTAGGCGATGCGAAGTTCGCCGGGTCCGCTAGTTTTAAATAAAATGATAATATTTTTATTTATACACTATCATTATCAGACACTGGGTATAGGTTTGTGTTAAATAAAATTTCATAAAAAGGTCTGTGATTGAATTAGATTTACTTTTAAACGTACTGGTATACAGTCATCCTCGTAGGCTATAAAACCGAGAAAGGGGATTGGTAACGTACATACGCGAACACTTTTTGTCAATTCACTGATCTCCCGAAGTCGCTTCTCTCGACGAATCTTAGAAGCCCACATAAATAGCATTGCTTTAATTATCAAAAGCGATAATTTTGTACCTCTTCCATTATGGATTACAGAATCGAATTATACAAAAAGAATTTTTCTGCTTCCATTTTGTTTTTCTCTTCAAATGTTTTTTTTTTAATTTAAGTCACAGTTTGCATCATATTTTAAACTGTTGTATAAGAATGAGAAGTGCTACTTTAGTAAAAAGTTGAAGCTGATGTGGTTAAAATTTGAAGCCAGTTTTTCAAAATAATTGTTGTTTTTTTAGAAAATATACATATACATCTATACATTAGGCATCAGACATGTAGTAGTTTAAACTTAAACATAAATATAGTTAAATTGTAAAAATATGATATACCTATTAAATTCATAATATTCGATTTTCTTCATAGTCCTATCAACATTTACATCTTATTTATGGGTAGGCTAAGTAGCTACTTTATAGATTAGGTAAATTTTTATTTATTTATTTTTGTAAACGGTTATTTTTCCTTACATTCAAATACCAATATTTTCTGTGCATTATTAGCTATTTTCGCGAAGCTAATCCAGAACGTATTCAGAGTAAGAAACGAGTAAGTACTGGATTTCCTTAACGCGCAAGTCACTTTACAGACAGAACACTTACGAATGTTTAAATTATTTTTTTATAATTCACGTTCACAAAGTTTCTATTTCGACACTAAAAACAGTATCGAAATAGATTCATTGTAACACTGTTTTTGGTAACTTTTTGTTCTACACAATTGGTTGCACTGCACTGATTTTCAACGAAAGAGTTCAGTAGTAAATCAAGAAATATGTTGTAGTAAATTATTAACTACATTATCAGCGTTATTGCTAAATTCGAAATATTTTGTACAAATTTGACAAACATTCTAATTTAAAATCATTAAAACTGACAAGTGTCAAAACTGTCAAGATTGCCAACATAAATAAATATTTCGAAAAACACTCATTCTACTTTTTTTTATACTTTTAAAAGTTCATTATAAAAAATAGTATGTAACACTCGAGTTACAATGACGGTTTGTAGTACTCGTTCTTTGCGAAACTCACCGCTTCGCGGTTCGTTTCACAAACTGAACTCGTACTACGAAACCTCTGTCATTGTAACACTTGTATTACAATATACTATTGGAATCCTTATCAACCTAAGAATATTCTGCTAAATCCTCATTACTAGTACCTACTGAAGTTTATTTAAAAATTTTTTACTCATTAATGTAAATTAAAAACCTTACCTTTTAGCTTCTATACAATAAATAAGAAACTAACTTAATAACATAAAATGTTAACAAAAAGTCAATAATACCTACTATAAACAAAAACAAACATTAAACACAAAGCAAACCAATAATTAAACAGACCCATTTTAAGGTAAGAATTTATTCAGAACAAAATACAAAATATTCTCGCTTAAATCCTCTCTACGCCTTCCACAAACGCAAATTTTTTTAACCTAAACAGAATATTTATTTAACTCCGCGAAAACTTAAATTTTAGAGTGCGAATGCGAATTTCCTCCGAATACGTTCAGAATGTACTACGCAAAAATAGCTATTAATTTTAACGTTTCGGTTTAAAAGATATAAATCTTCTATATCATTCACGTTTCAAAAAATTGAGTATTTTAAAAAAAGCATTTATCATTACATTTTTAAGTAGCTATTCTGCAATAGACTAAAAATTGTGTTTGTAAAAGAAATATTGTTCCATATAAAATATTTTTGTCACAACACCTTCCTGAGACCCTACAGGCATCGAGTTAAATATATCGAAGATTCAGACAGTTACAACCAAATCAAACAGTTAAAATTTCCTTTTACCGGTCACTTTTATTTAGAACTTCCTTAGGACGAACCTTTGTCAACCTTGGTGAGTTAAATTAAAGTTAAAATTGTTTTTATAGAGATATAACCATTTAACTTCCTTAATCAATACATATATATAATAAAACTGTAGAATTGATAATTCTGTACATTAAAGATATTTAAAAAATAATAAGCGGGTGATGTTACTACATCGATATAGAACCCAAAAATGTGGTTAGTTTTTTGTTTGTCTGTCTGTATGTTTGTGCGCGCATCAGATGAAAACTACTGATCCGATTTCAATGCGGTTTTCACAGACGTATTTGTCTTCTTTCAACTGAGGATCTGGTGTATAAAACTTTTAACAACAAGAAATAATGATTAATAAAAAAGAAGACGAGTACTTAATCCCAGAAAGACAGAAATTGTTACGTTTCTGTCACTACTGTTAACTCCTGCTCCTAAAACCTATTTAGTCTTAGATCCATCTGTATATAAATTCTGGCTTTAATTTGTTGTGTCTTGATTTAATAAAAGTGTTTTTTTTGCAGCCTGTAGAAAGCCATTCTTGCCTTACTTTTAGCATTCGGTATATCCACCTATAGCTTCTTATATCTATATCTTTTAGAAAAATAACCGCTGTGATTGGTTAAAAAGAAGTGTTGTTAAAATATGTATGTCTTACACATCATTTTTTTTTTTTTGTTTCTCAGAACATACTCTACCCTTCGAACGAGGTGAGCTATTTTTGTAGATTCTTCTGCTCTATTGGCAGCTTCATGGTGAATTGGATTTGTAGCCAATATACCATCCCACGACTAATGTGCCTATCGAGCAGTATTTCTAAAGTCTTTAGTATAAACGATATCTCACTTATTGGTTTAAGGGAGTGCTTTTTTTACTGTCTAATTCTTCCATGTTTAATTATAAATGTTACTTCAATTGACTGCCACGATTTTTGTATATATCCCAGGCTTGCCCTTAGTAACATAACAACCTTGTTGTGCGGGAATTATATGCCCTTCTGCAAAAGTATAGGATAAATTTCGTCCGGTCCTGTTGATTTTAATGGATCAAACGAGTTTATTGTCCATTAAACTTTATGATCTACCACCGTTTTTGCTAATTGCCAGCTTACCCTAGTGCTTTAACTTAAATTACCATGAAAACTAAAATCTTATTTAAAAATAGTTTAGTTTTTTCTTTGTAATAAATTATATTTAAACAAATTAAATCTAGTCATATATAATAGGGTGTCCGTTATTTCCCAAACTGGGTTTTGTTCTCCAAACGCCCCCAAATTTTTAGATTATGACCTAACAAAAATTATCAGACCCAAACCAGCCCTTAATATTCACATTAACCCGTGCCTAAATCATAATACATTTCCCATTTAAATAACATGGCATTTTTGCACTTTTTTCCGTTATTTTTTTTCACTGAAACAAATGTAGCTAGAAATAATTAAATGACTATTTCTTGTAGGAAATTTAACGCTCTACAAAAAAGATCTGATTGATTTTTTCGATAAAATTAGGTATTGCTTATAAATAATAGTATCACAATATTTATTGTACGTTTTCTCAGGTTGCTCACAGATTGCTTTAGATTACAGAACGAATAAATTTAAAACTTGATTTTGATAAAAAATAGGAAAATTATGAATTTAACTATGAATACAACTTTATAGTTGAATAACTTTAAACGGCAAATTTTATCGAAAATATCCTTCAGATCTTTTTTGTAGAACGGTAAATTTCCTACAAGAAATAGTTATTTAATTATTTCTAGCTACATTTGTTTCAGTGAAAAAAAATTAATGGCAGAAGTGCAAAAATGCCATGTTATCTAAATGGGAAATGTATTATGATTTAGGCACGGGTTAATGTGAATATTAAGGGCTGGTTTGGGTCTGATAATTTTTTTTAAGTCATAATCTAAAAATTTGCGGGGCGTTTGGAGAACAAAACCAAATTTGGGAAATAACGGACACCCTAATAGGTATATAAGTACAATTCTGCATAGAAAATACTAATAAAAGGCAACAGTAAAAATAATCCCTTTTGTTACTACAAACATTAAGTGAATAATATGAAAAATATTGCATTAACACATCCAACAAAAGTTCAATATGTTACAGTTTTAATTTGGATTTAAAGTGCAATCGCAGTTTTTGATACTTAAAGTTTATGCAGCTGCACGTTTTGTAAATAAAATTTTAAAAAAATATTAGAAAGACATGAATGTGAAAATGCGGGTTGAATTCATTTTGGGTTTTTGTAGATTGCGCATTTGTGGGAAGCGAAGCACATCTGTATATATAAAACGGTCGACTGATTTACATGCAATTAAGATAAACGTGTACAAATGATTTAACATGTTTTTAACAAACTAAATAAAAATTAACATATTCTAGCAAATAAATTTAAAGGTATAAAAAATATTAGTATTATTTTATGAAAGTCCCTATTATTTTTATTTAAATTTAAAGTTCTTATATTAGCTTTATCAGTCCTATAGTTACCGTTTGTTTTAAACACTTTCACGCCTATAATAAAATACACATATTAAGATTTGTGTCTATGTCTATTAAAAGATCTTAAAAGTATTATAAAATTAAAATTTAATTAAAGTCTTTTTTTGTTAAAAGGAAACCTTTACTTAAATTTTTTATAGTAAAATACCTGCACAATACACAAAAAGAAACAAAAGTAACAGACAAATATTTTAATATTACGATAAATACTAGTAATCTACTTACTAACGCAAATTTGTTATCATTTTTCATAAAGTGTTTATTTAATATTATACTTACAACTGTTTAACATCGGTTCAGAAACGTACCTGAAAAAATAATAGCAATTTTAATAATAAAGATATTAACTTATACAGAAGAAAACATTTAATCTTGTATATTTAAAAAAAATTATGTTAAAACAATATTTTAAATGATAAAAATTAAAAAAACCTTCCACAGACAAAAAAACAACTAAATAAGGTCAAAAATTTTAAGACAAATACCAAAAGAATATGATTTATTTAGAAAACGTTTTACCAACATTAAATGAAAGTGTTATAAATTTAACTGGATTTGTAACAAATAATATTCTAATTGATACCTAAAAGAATCAGACAGTTCTCCTATAAATTAACGCACGAGCAAAGCGTAGCAAGATGATTAAAGTTAATTTTTGTTAAAACCACATTTGATTTGAA
Organism: Altica lythri; assembly: GCA_964028335.1. Lineage (NCBI taxonomy): Eukaryota > Metazoa > Arthropoda > Insecta > Coleoptera > Chrysomelidae > Altica > Altica lythri. Next base: position 15,911 of record CAXIIO010000099.1, on the reverse strand, counting down.
AGATTTTTTAGTTGTTTCTTTTAAAAGTTAGGAGGTCAGCAATTACAACAATAAATTATAATTCATAGCAAACTCTATGCTTATCATTTTAAAGATTTCGGTTTTTGATTTGCTCTTTTATCTTAGTTGCTGCATAAAAAACACAATTTTAAAACATAACATGTTTCTTTTGACTGTAAAGCTTGAAGTGGGTAGCAGGCTATAGAATAACAAAAATAAACAGTAATTGTCATCGGGTAACTAAAGCAGTCAAAAAGCAGTTGATAGAAAAATGTTTCCTGTGTTAGTCACGTTTTTTGTTTATTAATGCTGCTTGTTTAACACGAAGTCTTACTCGCGAAAAATGTGCTTATCCATTAGTTCTATTTGAAAAAGGTTGGATATCTCATGAAACTGGTGACCGATTTAATGTATGGTTCACAACCAATACACGAATCATAGAAAATAAAGAGAGGCAGGAAGTCATGATTGCAGACCGGAACAAAGGAGGAGGCGAATAACGACCCCGATTAATGAGTAATTTTTAAGACTTTTAGACCTAAGTCAACGTTTTGTAACAGCCCGTTCCCTTCAAAGTCTGTTACGAGATGCCAGTGACTTACAGGTTTGTGGAGAAACTATTCGCATTCGACTGAGGAAATATAATTTGAGACCTAAAAGAAACAGTCTAGCATAGGTGTATTCATAGATATCCAAGAAGCTTTTGATAAAATCACGTTCCCTTCAATAAGACATTTGCTAAATGCTCGAAATGTACCTAGGTACCTACAACAGTAAGCGGGTGGATTTCCAGCATGCTTTCCATGAGTGCAACAGAAATAACTGTATATGACGTCAAGATACGAGGCAAGGTTACGAGATGCTGTCCAAAGGGAGAGGTTTTATCACCTTTACTGTAGAACATGGTTCTAGACACCTTCATACACCGCCTCAATAAACATGACAAAATCTATTCAGTAGCCTACGCAGATGACTTTGTAAATCTACCACCATAAAAGCTTAAAAGCCCATAATGCGACAAAATGCAAGTGGCTCTTAAAATTTTAGAGCAATCGCTGTCTATTACACTCAAAAAGACAGAAATGGTTCTTTTTTTAAAGAAAAAAAAATCTAGGGACTTGGAAGCACCTAGTTTTTTTAAACGATAAACTAAGCGTTGCTCAGAAGTAAAATACTAACAAACTTAACAAACCTTTAATTAACAAATAAGACAGCAGACCCAAACGTAGTAAATGCTCTGAGCGCCTATACGGATGGATCAAAAAGCAAAAAAGTGTGAGATGTGGATTTTTTTTTAGGTTTTTGAGCCAAAAAAAGAAATGGGCTTTGGATGTGTAAGATGTGGAATTTTCTCCAAATCCCTCTGCCAAAAAATGAGGTTCAGTCAGAACTTACAGGCATAACCATAGCTGCTAAAAAATTAATCAATAGGATCACAGGCAAAAGTGTTAATAATTACACGGACTGCCGACAAGCACTACTGACCTTGAATAGGCTGCGTATCATTTCGTGTCTAGTTCTAGAATGTCACCAAACTCTAACTAAGGCTAGTCAGGATAACGTGGTCTATGTGGGCTATGTTTTGATTGTGCGTTAATTTATTGGAGAATTGTTAAATTAAATGACAACAATAGGTAGTGATACTGAATAAGAACCATATTATTAGTTGCAAATAACGTGTAGTATATTTTTTTTTGGGAGGTACGTGTAAAATTTTATTGTATTCGAAATTACAGTAATACTTCAATCTTTATTTCTAATTTCTCAAATTTCTACTAATTTGTATTCAGAAAAACAATAAACTAAGTTTAAGATAGGCTCACAAACTTATAACCTGTTATTAATACGTTAAACAGGCTATTTGTAGTCAACAGTATATTTTAAACAAGCTTTAAACATGTAATAATCACAATTTATAAAAAGAACTTTTTATAGTAGAAAGTTTTTTTTGGTGATTTATAAGTCATATTACATACTATTATTAAATTATTTTAAATTATTACTAATTGCAACCTGTCCCTTGGCAAATAGCGCTTTACCAAGATAGATTACGGCATAGTCCACAGTACAGTCTAAAAAACTTTCTAAAAATTTTTATGCCTAAACACACTTGAAACATGCATTGTCATCCAGTTCTTAGCTATCCTGAAAATTTCAGAGCTCTAGGTAGTCGGGAAATTGGTTTAAATTCGATTACAAAATTCCACGGAATGCCAAATAGACAAAGAACACGGCGAAAATATAAAAACTTTCTAAAAAGTAGGTAGGAACATTAAATAATATTAATTTTGATTTTATATACCTACTTTAATATACATATATAAATTTGTTGTACATTAAAATTGAGTAAAATAATAATAAATTAAATAGTACTAAAATTTAAATTTCATCATTTTTATTGTAAAAATAACAAAAAAGTACTTGGTTTATATTTTGATTTGTTTTTTATTGTTATTTAGTTAAACAAAAATAATAAAGCACCCAAAATTTTTAATTAAACTTTGTTAAAATAATAGAGATGTATAAAAATAAAGTGTTTTTACTATAACCTTGTTAAATTTTTAATAAACATTTAAATCTTGTAAACCCAGAGCTAAAGATTTCTTAAATTTTTATTATAATAAAGAAAGAATATCAAAATTTTCTTTACATATTTTAGCAGATAAACTTTCTAATAACTTATAATTTCGTTTAACTTTATTAAACAAATTTCCCTACCGAGAATTTATAAATCTGTAGAATAGTCAGATTTATTAATATACCGACATAAATTTAATTTTAATAAAAAATTGACGCATCTAAGCTATGCCGCTGTAATATCTGCGAAAAATAAAGGTGTTTGGCAGTGAAAACTTAATAATTTTATTACTACCGGTTTAATTTTTTATAATCTTGGCCAACAGTATACGTATTGACGCGAAGAACAAAAATGCTAGGAAAAAGAAAACGGACAAAAAGAAAAATTTCATTGAAATATCAAATTATACTTTTTACATTCATTATATCGTTAATTATCATTTCATTCCAGTTTTTTTTGTATGTTCTGAAGAGATACAAACCGTAGAAAAAATCAGAAATCGTTATGCAGAAGGAATTTTGGTAGCGGAAAAGTTTCTGATTTATTGTAGAAATTCTTGAATATAGAAAGCTTTATGAGAGCACACTGATACTATTCTAAAATACGTTCGTAAGTATTAGGCATGTTATTCGTATTATTTTAAATCCTTTTGGGTGCAATATTTTTTTAGCCTTATGTCAAAAAAATACGTGCCAGTAGAAATAAAAACATAAAAAATATTGCTGCAGAAATTAAAAACGTGTATCTCGGAAAAACGAATATTTTTATAAGGTATGTTGAGCATAATTATCATATTTTGAGGTTTCGAATCTACAGTTTTGAAAATGAATATTTTTGCAAGCTTTTATTTGACTTGCCGTGTTCGTTAGTTTGTAGATACGGGTGAAATCTTGAAAGCAAAATTTGCGCCACTTATCGACTTCCGATTGATCTGAAATTTTTAGAGACATATAAATTGGGTGACAATCCAATATTATGATGTCAGAAAGCTGATATGATGATGGAGCCGGAAGGTGGCCATAGCATCTCAGAGATAAACAGAGTTTGGGCTCGTTGGAATCGTTTTGCCAAGCACTCTTTAAATACATGGTATTTAGTGACAACACTTAATTAACAGGAAAAACACCTTGCAAATCTGTTGCACTTGTAGAAATGTGTAGATTAAGACAAAACTAAAATGTTAAAATAAAACTATATAAAAAAAATAATGTAAAAACAAGCTTTTATTAAAAAAGTGTGAACTAAAAAGCAAAAAATAAATTGAAAGACATTTTTCATTAATGTATGTAAAAGGTATATCCTACTTTCAAAATATCTCTTTGTAACTTGGTGCTTAAGGCACCAATGTATTGTAAACTATATAAATAACCCATAGTACTTATATTGTTATCGTCACGTTATCCGTTATCAGATTACCGTGCTCGGTGCATTAAGCTTTTAAAATTTATATATATTTTATATTTTAAAAATATCTATATCTATGTACGTCTTTAGAACTTGCCTATGTACGTACGCCTATTTAATGATGAGTTACCAAGAGAGGTATTATTTCTAAAGTAGGATGGATGTATGTATGTATGTATGTATGTATGTTGTTAGGGGTAACAGATACACCTGCGACCTATAAGATCTATTGTGTCCCCCTTTTCTTGCTATATTTCTGATTTATAGCAGCTCTTCTAGTCCTATCTTCCTTAGAAAGTTTAGGATATCATTGGGTTTTAAATTAGGTAGTTCTTCCCTTTCTATTTCGTATGACAATAGGTATTTGACCCTAGAAGTACTTAATGCTATGCATTCTGAGAGTATGTGTATTGAGGTTTCAGCCTCTACCTCACAGAATCTGCAGTTTGCTTTATCTACTAATCCTAGTTTCTTCATGTGTCCTCTTAATCGACAGTAACCGGTTAGTACCTATGCTTGTTATAATTCGGAGGTTTCTCTAACTCAGGTTAAGACAGCTGTGAGATCTCTTCTGGTAAAGTTTCCCAGGGGCGTCTTCGATTGTCTTAGTCCTTCTAGATCATTCCAGTACAGGATTTTTTGCTATCCATTTTTTTCTTTAGTTTTTTTAAGATTGTACTACTGCTGATTCCACAGGATGGTTCTGGTCCCAGGTATGGGGTTTCAGCTCCTTTTTTTGCCAGCTTGTCTGCTGTTTCAAGTAGGATGAATATATCTACTACATACATACATGAAAAATGTTTTTAAATTTATTTTTTTCTTTTTAGTTCATGCTACTTTAATAAAAACTTGTTTTAAAAAAAATTATTATAGTTTTTTAATGTATGACTTTATATATATATATATATATATATATATATATATATATATATATATATATATATATATATATATATATATTATAAAACGAACAGAGCGTTTTGTGACAGTCTAAGAATGTCCAAAGATGATACATAAAGTATCTAGTGCCTTACTGTCAAAAGTAATAATTTCAGTTTTGAACTGAAATGGTGTCGGTTAGAAGTTTCTAACACTTTAAAAGACACCTTGGATGCTGCGATATAAAAAGATATAAATATCATTCAACCTATATCAGGGCAAAACCAAACTACAGACACGTGTTTCGCTCTTAGTTTGAGCTCGTCAGTGTAGTACAGGCTATGTCTCTCAAGTCACTAATCAAAAGACATCCCTGCTATAAAATTTGACATCTATAGATATCGTTCAATTTATAGCAGGGATGTCTCTTGATTAGTGACTTAAGAGACATAGCCTGTACTACACTGACGAGCTCAAACTAAGAGCGAAACACGTGTCTATAGTTTGGTTTTGCCCTGATATAGGTTGAATGATATTTATATCTATTTATATCGCAGCATCCAAGGTGTCTTTTAAAGTGTTAGAAACTTCTAACCGACACCATTTCAGTTCAAAACTGAAATTATTACTTTTGACAGTAAGGCACTAGATACTTTATGTATTATATATATTATATATATAAACCTGTTTTGTATATTCTTTCTTAAATTGAATAAATTAATTGTTATATACCTATTTAAAAAATATATGTGTCAGCTCCAACGCACGATTGGAGTTTAGAACAATTGTCTGACCATGTTGACGTCAGAAGGTTGATGGTTTATAAATACTTGCAGTCAAGTTATTTTGGATTTTAAAATATTTATATAATGGTCATCATGTAATAATTATCTTCTAACATTTTAGTATAATTTTGTACCGTAATGGAAAATTTCTTTCATTTTCTAGTGGTATAAACATATTTGTTTCATAAATAGGAAAGAAATGTGCCTAAAACCTACATTCACGTACATTCATACTAGTATTTTTATAGCACCTGAAAGTGTTCTTGTGAGTTTAAAGTTTTATGTACTTCTAAAGAGCTTACTTAGATGCGAACATTAATCAAGGCAATTGCTTTTTTAATCTATCCCTAACGCATTTATAAGTGCATTATCCAGTCATAACAATAAATGAGCGTGTGGACAACCCCTATATTGAAAATTAAATCGTTTAAATTAATTTAAAATTCTATATTTTGCAAAAGGACTCATTTTTTATTGTGAAACTAACAAAGATTTTGGAACGAAGTTCCTTTTCGGACGTTACGACCTGTTACGACTGAGGCTAGAGGCTAGCCGGAAAAAATTCAGACCAAAATATGTCACGACACGACACACTCATGTTTCTCTGTCTGTCTCTCTCTCTCTCTCTCATAGATAGATTTATTACAATTAAATAGACACTAATTTAAATTAAAAGAAAATGTACATTAAAAAGAAAATACTATAAAAAAAATATGTACCTATAATAGTATAATTGTTTACTTTTAAATATAAAGTTTTATTTAATTTAAATTCTGACAAATACTAAAATGTAATTCACAGATACTAAAATCATATCTCGATTGAACTCATGTTCTTTAGAGAACTTACTCCCTAAGCTTGAACTACTACTTTTAAAATGTTGGCTTTAATTCACAATCATTTTTGGAACGAAGTTCCCTTTCGGGCGTTACGACCAGTTACGACTGAAGCTAGAGGCTAGCCGAAAAAAATTCAGACCAAAAGTTGTCACGACACGACACACGCATGTTTCTCTGTCTGTCAGCTCTCTCTCACAGACCAAAAAATAAAAAACTCTCTCTCTCTCTCTCTCTCATAGATAGATATATTACAATTAAAAATACACTATTTTAAATTAAAAGAAAATGTACATTAAAAAGAAAATACTGTAGAAAAAAAATAATTACCTATAATAGTATTATATTTTATTTCATCCTGTTTTTATAAATTAATAAATTCATAAACATTTTAAAAATAGTTCGTAACTTGACTAGTTAGGTACGTAAAATTACCTTAACTGTCAGTTACTGTCAAATATTTTAATTTTAAAATTTTGTATTAAATTGTTAATTCCTGTTTTAAATTAAATTAAAATAAAAAGTAATTCTAGAAAGATGTATGTCATCTAAACCTTTGGTATTGTATAAATGGACATTTTTGTTAAAAGAACCGAACTGTTGAAAATATTCAGGTGATAATGGATTTACTATTTTCTATTTTGCTTTGAACAGTGTAGTGTCGCGACTTTGTTAAGTTTATACAGGTTTTTTGTAAATAATAAATAATAAAATAATAGAAAATAATAACAATAATGTATCCTGACAGTGTTTCTGCACAAGTTCCTGATATTGCTGAGAGAGTTAGGTAAGTAGAGATTTTATACAGACAATAATAAATGCTTATGTATGTATAAACACTCTGTTGTGTTTACAAATTACAATTCCTTCACTTATTAATCGAAAGGAACTTCGTTCCATCTGGGTGTCTTTTGACACCTCTCACTTTTTTTAAGTATTTTAATATTACTTATGTGTAAATTTATAAAAAACATTTAACAGATGCGGCTACCCTCTTTCATAAGCGTTGATTTGTTTATATATATATATATATATATATATATATATATATATATATATATATATATATATATATATATATATATATATATATATATATATATATATATATATATAAGGAGGATAACGGGCAATGTACGCAACAAGGATCATAGGTTACAAGTAGGAATGGTAACCGCAGACATGCATGTTTCTGGCTCATTAGCCGTCATCAGTGCGGCATAACCAAGAAAAGTATTGCACTTGGCTAGCAAAAGTGTTGGGTACTTGGGAGCAAAGGATGTTGGGGAAACATGTGTCAAGAAACACAAAAAACACAAAAACAACGAACGCTCACACAGGAGTCCTATCGCCATTTTGTGCTTTCGGCCAGCTGTGCCAATGGGTTTTCGGCTAGCAACCAGCGTCGCCACGCTGGCGAAACGGACTCATTGTGTTTGAGTCGTTCTAGCCCAGGACATTAAACAAACAAAGTGCCAAGAAAACGCGCATCAAAATAAAAAAAAAGGAGGATAACGGGCAATGTACGCAACAAGGATCATAGGTTACAAGTAGGAATGGTAACCACATGTTTCCCCAACATCCTTTGCACCCAAGTACCCAACACTTTTGCTAGCCAAGTGCAATACTTTTCTTGGTTATGCCGCACTGATGACGGCTAATGAGCCAGAAACATGCATGTCTGCGGTTACCATTCCTACTTGTAACCTATGATCCTTGTTGCGTACATTGCCCGTTATCCTCCTTTTTTTTATTTTGATGCGCGTTTTCTTGGCACTTTGTTTGTTTCATGTCCTGGGCTAGAACGACTCAAACACAATGAGTCCGTTTCGCCAGCGTGGCGACGCTGGTTGCTAGCCGAAAACCCATTGGCACAGCTGGCCGAAAGCACAAAATGGCGATAGGACTCCTGTGTGAGCGTTCGTTGTTTTTGTGTTTTTTGTGTTTCTTGACACATGTTTCCCCAACATCCTTTGCTCCCAAGTACCCAACACTTTTGCTAGCCAAGTGCAATACTTTTCTTGGTTATGCCGCACTGATGACGGCTAATGAGCCAGAAACATGCATGTCTGCGGTTACCATTCCTACTTGTAACCTATGATCCTTGTTGCGTACATTGCCCGTTATCCTCCTTTTATATATATATATATATATATATATATATATATATATATATAAACAAAAGGGGCAAATTAACAAGCATGCACGCAAAAAGGATCATAAGGCCACGAGTAGGAATGGGAACCGCAGACATGCATGTTTCTGGCTCGTTAGCCGTCATCAGTGCGGCATAACCAAGTAAGGTATTGCTCTTGGCTAGCAAAAGTGTTGGGTACTAGGGAGCAAAGGATGGTAGGGAAACCTGTGTCAAAAAACACGAACAACGAACGCTCACACAGGAGTCCTATCGTTGTTTGTGTTTTTTGACACATGTTTCCCTACCATCCTTTGCTCCCAAGTACCCAACACTTTTACTAGCCAAGAGCAATACCTTACTTGGTTATGCCGCACTGATGACGGCTAACGAGCAAGAAACATGCATTTCTGCGGTTACCATTCCTACTCGTGTTTTATGATCCTTTTTGCGTGCATGCCCGTTAATTTGCCCCTTTTGTTTGTCATAAATACGCATACTTGGCAACCTTTTTTGTTATATATATATATATATATATATATATATATATATATTGAAATGGATCCTCCTTCCGGAACACCCTTCTTCAATAAATTTATCGGTCGTGGATTCAAGAATTTTTAAATTGATTGTCCTAAAATATAAACTACAAAATTATAAATATAAAAAAAAAATCTTTCGCTTCTGTCTAAATCTTTCTTCTTCCGTTGTTCCACTCTTTCTCTATACCTTCCTCTTCCTACTACTTTCAAACTCCTTCTTGCTGCTGCCTTTCTATCTATTTATCACCTTTCTGCTGCTCAGCTCTTACTCTATACCTTCCTCTTCCTACAATTTTCCAACTCTCTGCTTTTCTGTATCTTTTAAGTTCTGGTTTGTATTACTGTTTGCTCCTACTTTATTTTTACCTTTCTAATTATTCTTATACTTTTTTATTCAGCTTTAAAATAAAATTTCTTTATCTTAAATTTTTTTATTAATGACAATCTGTTCAATTTTAATGACAATCTAATCAATAATCTAATAATAATCCCCATCCATCAAACAATCTCTAAACTAAACAAAAACAATCAAGATGCCAAAAAAAATACTTAACCTGGGCAACCAATTTACAACTAATGAATCACGTTCCAACATTCCATTGAAAGAACCTGTTCCAAGAAGAAAAATCCATATCAATTTCCCCCAAATTTGATTTGACTTGGTGAATTACTTCACCTTGCCAAATCAAATTTCCTTTCAGTAGGAAATTTTTCTTCACCATCAGTTGTCAAGCTTTTAATTTAGAATATTTCAATTTTACTATAAAATACACTACCCCTAGCATATCAATTCCCATCACTATAACTAATTTTAACTTCTTCTTTTATTTCTATTTTTTTTTATTCCCCCTTCTTAACTTTTATCAAAATATAATTTTTTTAAAGTTTTAGATTTGTTCCCCCTGTTTTGAAAGTTCCCTATACATATAATTTTTTATATACTCCCCTTTCCTAATATTTTCCTACATATACTTTTTTTTATAAATTTTGTGATTTTACCCCTTTCCTGATATTTCCCTATATATAACTTCTTTCTAAATTTAAATACCTTCCCCCTTTCCTGATATTTCCCACGATACAAACTTTTAATAAATTTAAATTTCTTTCCCCTTTCCTGATAGTTCCCTCGATACAAACTTTTTATGAATTTAAATTGCTTTCCCCTTTCTTGATATTTCCCTGTATATAACTTTTTCCTAAATTTAGATTGAACAAAATTCCCCCAGAAATAACTCAAAAACATCTTCTTACATTTTTCAAACACAAATATTTCATCTTTACTGGCAAAACATATCAATGCCTGCCCATCTAACATCTCACGCAGGTATTTTCTTAATTCTTCATGATCTTCACACCATAACTTATTTTTCACCATTCTTATGAAAATTTTTAAATGAATCTTATCAATATTTACATTAAATTTATGTTTAATTTTACTTATTTTCATATTATTTTGATTTTTATTTATATTTCTTGTTATTTCTTCCAATAACATTTCACATTCTTTTTCTTGTACTACATTTATTTCTTCTACTTTTTCTTCCATCTCATATATCTTCTTTATTGTATTTTGCATTTCTTCTATTACATTTTTCTTTTCCACATTCTCTTATTTTATAATTACCTCTAAGTCATTTAATTTTATATTTGTATTAGCATTAATTTCTTTTATTTCATCTTTGCATTCCTTGTTAATAATTGTTTTAATTTTTACTTCTTGTAATTCCTCTAATTCTGTTTTTCTCATTATCATTTCAGTTATTATTTCTGTTTTTGTTTCTTCTAATGTTTCTCTATACATTTCCATTTGCTTCTTCATCTCCTCCTTTAATTCTTCATTATTTTTGTTCATATCTTCTTTTATTTCTTTTTTCATTGCATCCACATTTAAAATTATTACTTTAGTATTTTTGTTCATATTTTCTTTAATTTCTTCAAAATTTTTTTTCATTTCATTTTTCAAAGAATCCATATTCTTTTTTATTGCTTCAAAATTTTTGTTCATGTCTTCTTTATATTCTTCAGTATTTTTGTTTATATTTTTTAACATTTCCATCATTTGTTCCCATGATGAATCCCTTCTATCCCCTATCTTACTATCCTGATTACCCTGATTATCCTGACTATCCTGAATACCCTGCCTATCCTGATTACCAATATTATCCCCTTGCTCTAACATTCTATCTGTAGTATCCTTTCCCCCTCTTAATTTCATACAACTATATATAATTTATTCAATCTTTCACTCCGAATCACACACTTTGTTTTTAATAAAGCAAGCTTGACACCTAATAGTTAAGAAAAATCTCTTACCCTCAGTGCCAAAGCAGCCCCACGTTGGGCGCCAATTGAAATGGATCCTCCTTCCGGAACACCCTTCTTCAATAAATTTATCGGTCGTGGATTCAAGAATTTTTAAATTGATTGTCCTAAAATATAAAATACAAAATTATAAATATAAAAAAAAATTCTTTCGCTTCTGTCTAAATCTTTCTTCTTCCGTTGTTCCACTCTTTCTCTATACCTTCCTCTTCCTACTACTTTCAAACTCCTTCTTGCTGCTGCCTTTCTATCTATTTATCACCTTTCTGCTGCTCAGCTCTTACTCTATACCTTCCTCTTCCTACAATTTTCCAACTCTCTGCTTTTCTGTATCTTTTAAGTTCTGGTTTGTATTACTGTTTGCTCCTACTTTATTTTTACCTTTCTAATTATTCTTATACTTTTTTATTCAGCTTTAAAATAAAATTTCTTTCTCTTAAATTTTTTTATTAATGACAATCTGTTCAATTTCAATGAAAATCTAATCAATAATCTAATAATAATCCCCATCCATCAACCAATCTCTAAACTAAACAAAAACAATCAAGATACCAAAAAAAATACTTAACCTGGGCAACCAATTTACAACTAATGAATCACGTTCCAACATTCCATTGAAAGAACCTGTTCCAAGAAGAAAAATCCATATCAATATATATATATATATATATATATATATATATATATATATATATATATATAATATATTAAATGTATTAATTTCTTTCTAATATATATTCGGTGTAATAATTTTAAAATAAAGGGCAAAAGGGTTTCAGGCATTTAAGAATTCCACTCGACAGTAAACAGTGTTATGAGCGAAGTCTATAAATTTATAACGAATTCCTGATTCCACTATTTTTATAAAAAGTTATATACACCTACAAAAAGCTTTGGAATTTTTAGTACTTAGTTAAAGATCACGCTAAAAATCAGCAAAATTTAAACAAACAAAATTTTTATAATCAAACAGATTTGAATACCAGTTTTTATAGGGTTTGCTACAAAATCGAAAAGAAAAGAATTTTAGATAAATTTTAAACCTCTTTAGGAGTGGAATATAAAAAAAAAGTGAGAGGTGTCAAAGTTCCTTTCGATTAATTAGTGAAGGAATTGTAATTTGTAAACACATCAGAGTGTTTATACATACATATGGCTTTATTATTGTCTGTATAAAATCTATACTTACCTAACTCTATCAGCAATATCCGGAACTTGTGCAGAAACACTGTCAGGATACATTATTGTTATTATTTTCTATTATTTTATTATTTATTATCTACAAAAAACCTGTATAAACTTAACAAAGTCGCGACACCACACTATCAAAGCAAAATGGAAAAAAGTAAATCCATTATCACTTGAATATTTTCAACAGTTCGTTTCTTTTAACAAAAGTGTCCATTTATACAATACCAGAGGTTAAGATGACATACATATATCTAGAATTACTTTGTATTTCAATTTAATTTAAAACAGAAATTAACAATTTAATTTAAAATTTTAAAATTAAAATATTTGACAGTAACTGACAGTTAAGGTAATTTGACGTACCTAACTAGTCAAGTGACAAACTATTTTTAAAATGTTTATGAATTTATTAATTTATAAAAACAGGATGAAATAAAATATAATACTATTATAGGTAATTATTTTTTTTCTACAGTATTTTCTTTTTAATGTACATTTTCTTTTAATTTAAAATAGTGTCTTTTTAATTGTAATATATCTATCTATGAGAGAGAGAGAGTTTTTTATTTTTTGGTCTGTGGGAGAGATACTGACAGACAGAGAAACATGCGTGTGTTGTGTCGTGACAACTTTTGGTCTGAATTTTTTTCGGCTAGCCTCTAGCCTCAGTCGTAACTGGTCGTAACGCCCGAAAGGGAACTTCGTTCCAAAAATGATTGTGAATTAAAGCCAACATTTTAAAAGTAGTAGTTCAAGCTTAAGGAGTAAGTTCTCTAAAGAACATGAGTTCAATCGAGATATGATTTTAGTATCTGTGATTTAGATTTTAGTATTTGTCAGAATTTAAATTAAATAAAACTTTATATTTAAAAGTAAAAAATTGTATTAAAAAAATTAACTTATTAACGTAGCAATTGCAAATAAATAAAAACAACAAACGAAATGTTTATTTAGTAAATACATACTTCGATTTAAATTTCAATTAATATCTAATAAGTCGATCAAATTTAATTCATACAAAATTTTCATGATCTCTGGTTAATTATAACCATTAAATTATTTGTTTGATTTAAAATTAGATCCAATGTGAAAATCATATTGTTATTCGCGCAAACAATTAGCAATTAGCCAATGCAGTGTCGTAACTAACATAAATTTACCCATATTATTTTGCATTGCTGTTTTTGCTGTTTTTCGATATTACACGACAGTGAATTTTTATTAGATTCCATATTTATTCAAGACAAGATAAATTAAGAGTAACCTCCTTTGGTAACGTAAACTAGTTATTTTGAAATATCTCTCATGGGACTTTGGGAATCCTGTCGAATCGGACCTAAATCATTAAAAAAAAATGGCCCTTGGTAAGCCAGGTGCATCAGTAGATTTATATCAATTTATGGTAACGACTAGATAGCGTAGGGGTAGCTTATTCTTTAAAAAAGGATTTGCTTCTTATATTAAAATCTTTAAATATTAAATTAAGTTATGTTGTCGATAGTAGGTATGTCTGAGGAATATGGACGTAATGTAATTCGTAGAAGCATACCTTGAAACATAAACTAGAATGAAGTAGTGTATCTGTAAATTCAATCAGACATAAACAGTTTAATTAATTAAATCTAGTAAAATATTTGCGGTCATTATTATTTTTACTGGACAGGGTTAATTATTTTATTTTAAACTCCTGGTTTATATTAACCATATACCAATTAAACTAAAGTCATATTTTGCGTTTGTTGTACGCTAATGGATTCCACTGGTAATTTTAATTTGTGTATAGACCTAAAATTACATGAAATTGTAATGATTGTAATTTCTCATAATTTATTCAGTATATGAAAAGTAACAGGACAATACTAAAATGGTAATTTAATCAATATATTCCGTACATGACTGTGGATAAACAGTGAAATCGATTTAAAATATAAACATTTCATATATTATAAATGCTTGATTAAATTAAATTTGCTGAAAACTGCTCTAAACGTGAAATAAAAAACGATGTTTAATATCATTATCGCATTACAGTATATTGAACTAATCCAATTCGTTTATGTACCAAAATAATTACATTAATTACTGAAATAAATAATATTATAGAATAAATCTTTTAAATTATTTATAATAGATACTTTCTAACATACAGCGATAAATGAATTGCTTCGCGTATTAAAAATTTTCGTATAAGCTTTATGTTTTAAAACACTGATATATAGTTTCTTTTTCCTATTTTATGATATTTGTGATTTTTTATGAAAAAGCTCACTCATAAGGGAAGGAATGATATATTTGAACGACTTTTTTAGACCGAAAAGAAGAAAAAACTCCAAATAGAATTCAACAAAAACATATTAAATCAAAAGTTAAAAATCGTTTTCAGTACCTAATATAACTTTTAAACGACAGGTAAATTCTAAAAATATTCGCTTATTCTTCTTATTCTCTTTATTTTAAAAAACATGAAAAAATTAATCTAAAACTTTTTAATAATCTCTATAGATGTACACTTTTGATTTATTTTTTATTTTATTTTAATATATTAATATCTACACTAATATTATAAAAAAGAAAGGTTTGATTTTTTGTTTGTTTGTTTGTTTGTTTGAAATGAATAGGCTCCGAAACTACTGGACCGATTTCAAAAATTCTTTCACCGTTGGCAAGCTACACTATTCCCGAGTGACATAGGATATGTTTCGTTTTCAAAAAAAATAGGGATTCTCACTAAAATGCCATTAATTTAACCAAAAATGACCTTAAAATCCTAACATCGCGTGCGCTGAGAATACCTACTATTGGTTATAGAATAAAATAATGTACTACGATTTCGAAGAATATATAAATATTTACAAAAAATGCCGCGACAGCATATGTCTAACTGTTATAGTTACGTCACAATAACTATTTTTTAATTTTTTAAAATTTTTTATCTTGGTATTAATCCTTATCAAAATAACTTATTTCATAATCACGACAGATATCACGAATTTAGCATGTGCAATGGGACGAGGCTACTTATAAAGGAATTAAAGGACAATTAAGTGTTAGCCACCATTATAACTGAACCACCAGCTGGTTAACTAGCTCATACACTGAGGATACCGATGATCCCAACTGATCTACCAAATCCATTTAAACCGCTTCAATTTCTTATCAAAACATCTTTCGCTTTTACTAATAATAAGTCTCAAGGTCAAACCTTTTAAATAGTAGGGATCGGTTTTCCTCATAGCCAAC
>CAXIIO010000098.1:0-165885 GCA_964028335.1 Altica lythri | reverse complement strand
TGGAATTTTGAAATTCTAAAAAAATTTTCTTTCTTTTGATAGGTTATAACTTTTTGTACGGTAATTAATAAAAAAGTTACGAGGGAATTTCAAATTTTAACAAAAATTTTGTATTTCCCCCGTATATTGAAAACTACAAAAGATATAAAAAAAATAATTGGATATTTGGATTGTTAAGAGAATTTCCTTTTTTTTGATAGGTTATAACTTTTTGTACGGTAAATAATAAAAAAGTTACGAGGGAATTACAAATTTTAACAAAAATTTTGTATTTCCCTCGTATATTGAAAACTATAAAAGATATAAAAAAATTAATTGAAAATTTAGATTCTTGAGAAAATTTCCTATCTTTTGATAGGTTATAACTTTTTGTACGGTAATTAATAAAAAAGTTACGAGGGAATTTCAAATTTTAACAAAAATTTTGTATTTCCCCCGTATATTGAAAACTACAACAGATATAAAAAAAATAATTGAAAATTTAGATTCTTGAGAAAATTTCCTATCTTTTGATAGGTTATAACTTTTTGTACGGTAATTAATAAAAAAGTTACGAGGGAATTACAAATTTTAACAAAAATTTGGTATTTCCCCCATATATTGAAAACTATAAAAGATATCAAAAAAATAATTGGAATTTTGAAATTCTAAAAAAATTTCCTTTCTTTTGATAAGTTATAACTTTTTGTACGGTAATTAATAAAAAAGTTACGAGGGAATTACAAATTTTAACAAAAATTTTGTATTTCCCCCGTATATTGAAAACTATAAAAGATATAAAAAGACTAATCGGAATTTTGTATGGCTGAGAAAATTTCCTATCTTTTGATAGGTTATAACTTTTTGTACGGTAATTAATAAAAAAGTTACGAGGGAATTACAAATTTTAACAAAAATTTGGTATTTCCCCCGTATATTGAAAACTATAGAAGATATGAAAGAACTAATTGGAACTTTGGATTTTTAAAAATATTTCCTATCTTTTGATAGGTTATAACTTTTTGTACGTTAATTATTAAAAAAGTTACGAGGGATTTACAAATTTTAACAAAAATTTGGTATTTCTCCCGTATATTGAAAACTATAAAAGATAAAAAAAATTATTAAGAAATTTGGATTGCTAAGCAAATTTCCTTTCTTTTGATAGGTTATAACTTTTTGTACGTTAATTAAAAAAACAGTTACGAGGGAATTACAAATTTTAACAAAATTTTGTATTTCCCCCGTATATTGAAAACTACAAAAGATATAAAAAAATTAAATGAAAACTTAGATTCTTGAGAAAATTTCCTATCTTTTGATAGGTTATAACTTTTTGTACGTTAATTAAAAAAACAGTTACGAGGGAATTACAAATTTTAACAAAAATTTGGTATTTCCCCCATATATTGAAAACTATAAAAGATATAAAAAAAATAATTGGAATTTTGAAATTCTAAAAAAATTTCCATTCTTTTGATAAGTTATAACTTTTTGTACGGTAATTAATAAAAAAGTTACGAGGGAATTACAAATTTTAACAAAAATTTTGTATTTCCCCCGTATATTGAAAACTATAAAAGATATGAAAAAACTAGTTGGAATTTTGAATTTTTAAGAAAATTTTCTATCTTTTAATAGGTTATAACTTCCTGTATGTTAATTAATAAACAAGTTACGAGGAATTTACAAATTTTAACAAAAATTTGGTATTCCCCCCGTATATTAAAACTACAAAAGATATAAAAAAATTAATTGGATATTTGGATTGTTGAGAGAATTTCCTATCTTTTGACAGGTTATAACTTTTTGTACGGTAAATAATAAAAAAGTTACGAGGGAATTACAAATTTTAACAAAAATTTTGTATTTCCCCCGTATATTGAAAACTATAAAAGATAAAAAAAATTATTAAGAAATTTGGATTGCTGAGCAAATTTCCTTTCTTTTAATAGGTTATAACTCTTTGTACGTTAATTAAAAAAACAGTTACGAGGGAATTACAAATTTTAACAAAAATTTTGTATTTCCCCCGTATATTGAAAACTATAAAAGATATAAAAAGACTAATCGGAAATTTGTATGGCTGAGAAAATTTCCTATCTTTTGATAGGTTATAACTTTTTGTACGGTAATTAATAAAAAAGTTACGAGGGAATTTCAAATTTTAACAAAAATTTTGTATTTCCCCCGTATATTGAAAACTACAAAAGATATAAAAAAATAATTGGATATTTGGATTGTTGAGAGAATTTCCTTTTTTTTGATAGGTTACAACTTTTTGTACGGTAAATAATAAAAAAGTTACGAGGGAATTACAAATTTTAACAAAAATTTTGTATTTCCCCCGGATATTGAAAACTATAAAAGATATAAAAAAATTAATTAAAAATTTGGATTCTTAAAAAATTTCCTATCTTTTGATAGGTTATAACTTTTTGTACGGTAATTAATAAAAAAGTTACGAGGGAATTACAAATTTTAACAAAAATTTGGTTTTTCCCCCATATATTGAAAACTATAAAAGATATAAACAAAATAATTGGAATTTTGAAATTCTAAAAAAATTTTCTTTCTTTTGATAAGTTATAACTTTTTGTACGGTAATTAATAAAAAAGTTACGAGGGAATTTCAAATTTTAACAAAAATTTTGTATTTCCCCCGTATATTGAAAACTACAAAAGATATAAAAAAATTAATTGAAAATTTGGATTGTTGAGAGAATTTCCTATCTTTTGATAGGTTATAACTTTTTGTACGGTAAATAATAAAAAAGTTACGAGGGAATTACAAATTTTAACAAAAATTTTGTATTTCCCCCGGATATTGAAAACTATAAAAGATATAAAAAAATTAATTAAAAATTTGGATTCTTAAAAAATTTCCTATCTTTTGATAGGTTATAACTTTTTGTACGGTAATTAATAAAAAAGTTACGAGGGAATTACAAATTTTAACAAAAATTTTGTATTTCCCTCGTATATTGAAAACTATAAAAGATATAAAAAAATTAATTGAAAATTTGTATTCTTGGGAAAATTTCCTATCTTTTGATAGGTTATAACTTTTTGTACGGTAATTAATAAAAAAGTTACGAGGGAATTACAAATTTTAACAAAAATTTGGTATTTCCCCCGTATATTGAAAACTATAAAAGATATAAAAAAAATAATTGGAATTTTGAAATTCTAAAAAAATTTTCTTTCTTTTGATAGGTTATAACTTTTTGTACGGTAATTAATAAAAAAGTTACGAGGGAATTTCAAATTTTAACAAAAATTTTGTATTTCCCCCGTATATTGAAAACTACAAAAGATATAAAAAAAATAATTGGATATTTGGATTGTTAAGAGAATTTCCTTTTTTTTGATAGGTTATAACTTTTTGTACGGTAAATAATAAAAAAGTTACGAGGGAATTACAAATTTTAACAAAAATTTTGTATTTCCCTCGTATATTGAAAACTATAAAAGATATAAAAAAATTAATTGAAAATTTAGATTCTTGAGAAAATTTCCTATCTTTTGATAGGTTATAACTTTTTGTACGGTAATTAATAAAAAAGTTACGAGGGAATTTCAAATTTTAACAAAAATTTTGTATTTCCCCCGTATATTGAAAACTACAACAGATATAAAAAAAATAATTGAAAATTTAGATTCTTGAGAAAATTTCCTATCTTTTGATAGGTTATAACTTTTTGTACGGTAATTAATAAAAAAGTTACGAGGGAATTACAAATTTTAACAAAAATTTGGTATTTCCCCCATATATTGAAAACTATAAAAGATATCAAAAAAATAATTGGAATTTTGAAATTCTAAAAAAATTTCCTTTCTTTTGATAAGTTATAACTTTTTGTACGGTAATTAATAAAAAAGTTACGAGGGAATTACAAATTTTAACAAAAATTTTGTATTTCCCCCGTATATTGAAAACTATAAAAGATATAAAAAGACTAATCGGAATTTTGTATGGCTGAGAAAATTTCCTATCTTTTGATAGGTTATAACTTTTTGTACGGTAATTAATAAAAAAGTTACGAGGGAATTACAAATTTTAACAAAAATTTGGTATTTCCCCCGTATATTGAAAACTATAGAAGATATGAAAGAACTAATTGGAACTTTGGATTTTTAAAAATATTTCCTATCTTTTGATAGGTTATAACTTTTTGTACGTTAATTATTAAAAAAGTTACGAGGGATTTACAAATTTTAACAAAAATTTGGTATTTCTCCCGTATATTGAAAACTATAAAAGATAAAAAAAATTATTAAGAAATTTGGATTGCTAAGCAAATTTCCTTTCTTTTGATAGGTTATAACTTTTTGTACGTTAATTAAAAAAACAGTTACGAGGGAATTACAAATTTTAACAAAAATTTTGTATTTCCCCCGTATATTGAAAACTACAAAAGATATAAAAAAATTAAATGAAAACTTAGATTCTTGAGAAAATTTCCTATCTTTTGATAGGTTATAACTTTTTGTACGTTAATTAAAAAAACAGTTACGAGGGAATTACAAATTTTAACAAAAATTTGGTATTTCCCCCATATATTGAAAACTATAAAAGATATAAAAAAAATAATTGGAATTTTGAAATTCTAAAAAAATTTCCATTCTTTTGATAAGTTATAACTTTTTGTACGGTAATTAATAAAAAAGTTACGAGGGAATTACAAATTTTAACAAAAATTTTGTATTTCCCCCGTATATTGAAAACTATAAAAGATATGAAAAAACTAGTTGGAATTTTAAATTTTTAAGAAAATTTTTTATCTTTTAATAGGTTATAACTTTCTGTATGTTAATTAATAAACAAGTTACGAGGAATTTACAAATTTTAACAAAAATTAGGTATTCCCCCCGTATATTAAAACTACAAAAGATATAAAAAAATTAATTGGATATTTGGATTGTTGAGAGAATTTCCTATCTTTTGACAGGTTATAACTTTTTGTACGGTAAATAATAAAAAAGTTACGAGGGAATTACAAATTTTAACAAAAATTTTGTATTTCCCCCGTATATTGAAAACTATAAAAGATAAAAAAAATTATTAAGAAATTTGGATTGCTGAGCAAATTTCCTTTCTTTTAATAGGTTATAACTCTTTGTACGTTAATTAAAAAAACAGTTACGAGGGAATTACAAATTTTAACAAAAATTTTGTATTTCCCCCGTATATTGAAAACTATAAAAGATATAAAAAGACTAATCGGAAATTTGTATGGCTGAGAAAATTTCCTATCTTTTGATAGGTTATAACTTTTTGTACGGTAATTAATCAAAAAGTTACGAGGGAATTTCAAATTTTAACAAAAATTTTGTATTTCCCCCGTATATTGAAAACTACAAAAGATATAAAAAAATAATTGGATATTTGGATTGTTGAGAGAATTTCCTTTTTTTTGATAGGTTACAACTTTTTGTACGGTAAATAATAAAAAAGTTACGAGGGAATTACAAATTTTAACAAAAATTTTGTATTTCCCCCGGATATTGAAAACTATAAAAGATATAAAAAAATTAATTAAAAATTTGGATTCTTAAAAAATTTCCTATCTTTTGATAGGTTATAACTTTTTGTACGGTAATTAATAAAAAAGTTACGAGGGAATTACAAATTTTAACAAAAATTTGGTATTCCCCCGTATATTGAAAACTATAAAAGATATAAAAAAAATAATTGGAATTTTGAAATTCTAAAAAAATTTTCTTTCTTTTGATAGGTTATAACTTTTTGTACGGTAATTAATAAAAAAGTTACGAGGGAATTTCAAATTTTAACAAAAATTTTGTATTTTCCCCGTATATTGAAAACTACAAAAGATATAAAAAAAATAATTGGATATTTGGATTGTTGAGAGAATTTCCTTTTTTTTGATAGGTTATAACTTTTTGTACGGTAAATAATAAAAAAGTTACGAGGGAATTAAAAATTTTAACAAAAATTTTGTATTTCCCTCGTATATTGAAAACTATAAAAGATATAAAAAAATTAATTGAAAATTTGGATTCTTGAGAAAATTTCCTATCTTTTGATAGGTTATAACTTTTTGTACGGTAATTAATAAAAAAGTTACGAGGGCATTTCAAATTTTAACAAAAATTTTGTATTTCCCCCCTATATTGAAAACTACAACAGATATAAAAAAATTAATTGAAAATTTAGATTCTTGAGAAAATTTCCTATCTTTTGATAGGTTATAACTTTTTGTACGGTAATTAATAAAAAAGTTACGAGGGAATTACAAATTTTAACAAAAATTTGGTATTTCCCCCATATATTGAAAACTATAAAAGATATCAAAAAAATAATTGGAATTTTGAAATTCTAAAAAAATTTCCTTTCTTTTGATAAGTTATAAGGGAATTACAAATTTTAACAAAAATTTTGTATTTCCCCCGTATATTGAAAACTATAAAAGATATAAAAAAACTAGTTGGAATTTTGAATTTTTAAGAAAATTTTCTATCTTTTAATAGGTTATAACGTTATAACTTTGTGTATGTTAATTAATAAACAAGTTACGAGGGATTTACAAATTTTAACAAAAATTTGGTATTTCCCCCGTACATTGAAAACTATAAAGGATATAAAAAGACTAATCGGAAATTTGTATTGCTGAGAAAATTTCCTATCTTTTGATAGGTTATAACTTTTTGTACCGTAATTAATAAAAAAGTTACGAGGGAATTTTAAATTTTAACAAAAATTTTGTATTTCCCCCGTATATTGAAAACTATAAAAGATATAAAAAAAAAATAATTGGATATTTGGATTGTTGAGCAAATTTCCTTTCTTTTGATAGGTTATAACTTTTTGTACGTTAATTAAAAAAACAGTTACGAGGGAATTACAAATTTTAACAAAAATTTTGTATTTCCCCCGTATATTGAAAACTACAACAGATATAAAAAAATTAATTGAAAATTTAGAGATATAAAAAGACTAATCGGAAATTTGTATGGCTGAGAAAATTTCCTATCTTTTGATAGGTTATAACTTTTTGTACGGTAATTAATAAAAAAGTTACGAGGGAATTACAAATTTTAACAAAAATTTGGTATTTCCCCCGTATATTGAAAACTATAGAAGATATGAAAGAACTAATTGGAACTTTGGATTTTTAAAAATATTTCCTATCTTTTGATAGGTTATAACTTTTTGTACGTTAATTATTAAAAAAGTTACGAGGGATTTACAAATTTTAACAAAAATTTGGTATTTCTCCCGTATATTGAAAACTATAAAAGATAAAAAAAATTATTAAGAAATTTGGATTGCTAAGCAAATTTCCTTTCTTTTGATAGGTTATAACTTTTTGTACGTTAATTAAAAAAACAGTTACGAGGGAATTACAAATTTTAACAAAAATTTTGTATTTCCCCCGTATATTGAAAACTACAAAAGATATAAAAAAATTAAATGAAAACTTAGATTCTTGAGAAAATTTCCTATCTTTTGATAGGTTATAACTTTTTGTACGTTAATTAAAAAAACAGTTACGAGGGAATTACAAATTTTAACAAAAATTTGGTATTTCCCCCATATATTGAAAACTATAAAAGATATAAAAAAAATAATTGGAATTTTGAAATTCTAAAAAAATTTCCATTCTTTTGATAAGTTATAACTTTTTGTACGGTAATTAATAAAAAAGTTACGAGGGAATTACAAATTTTAACAAAAATTTTGTATTTCCCCCGTATATTGAAAACTATAAAAGATATGAAAAAACTAGTTGGAATTTTGAATTTTTAAGAAAATTTTCTATCTTTTAATAGGTTATAACTTCCTGTATGTTAATTAATAAACAAGTTACGAGGAATTTACAAATTTTAACAAAAATTTGGTATTCCCCCCGTATATTAAAACTACAAAAGATATAAAAAAATTAATTGGATATTTGGATTGTTGAGAGAATTTCCTATCTTTTGACAGGTTATAACTTTTTGTACGGTAAATAATAAAAAAGTTACGAGGGAATTACAAATTTTAACAAAAATTTTGTATTTCCCCCGTATATTGAAAACTATAAAAGATAAAAAAAATTATTAAGAAATTTGGATTGCTGAGCAAATTTCCTTTCTTTTAATAGGTTATAACTCTTTGTACGTTAATTAAAAAAACAGTTACGAGGGAATTACAAATTTTAACAAAAATTTTGTATTTCCCCCGTATATTGAAAACTATAAAAGATCTAAAAAGACTAATCGGAAATTTGTATGGCTGAGAAAATTTCCTATCTTTTGATAGGTTATAACTTTTTGTACGGTAATTAATAAAAAAGTTACGAGGGAATTTCAAATTTTAACAAAAATTTTGTATTTCCCCCGTATATTGAAAACTACAAAAGATATAAAAAAATTAATTAAAAATTTGGATTCTTAAAAAATTTCCTATCTTTTGATAGGTTATAACTTTTTGTACGGTAATTAATAAAAAAGTTACGAGGGAATTACAAATTTTAACAAAAATTTTGTATTTCCCCCGGATATTGAAAACTATAAAAGATATAAAAAAATTAATTAAAAATTTGGATTCTTAAAAAATTTCCTATCTTTTGATAGGTTATAACTTTTTGTACGGTAATTAATAAAAAAGTTACGAGGGAATTACAAATTTTAACAAAAATTTTGTATTTCCCCCGTATATTGAAAACTATAAAAGATATAAAAAAAATAATTGGATATTTGGATTGTTAAGAGAATTTCCTTTTTTTTGATAGGTTATAACTTTTTGTACGGTAAATAATAAAAAAGTTACGAGGGAATTACAAATTTTAACAAAAATTTTGTATTTCCCTCGTATATTGAAAACTATAAAAGATATAAAAAAATTAATTGAAAATTTGGATTCTTGAGAAAATTTCCTATCTTTTGATAGGTTATAACTTTTTGTACGGTAATTAATAAAAAAGTTACGAGGGAATTTCAAATTTTAACAAAAATTTTGTATTTCCCCCGTATATTGAAAACTACAACAGATATAAAAAAATTAATTAAAAATTTAGATTCTTGAGAAAATTTCCTATCTTTTGATAGGTTATAACTTTTTGTACGGTAATTAATAAAAAAGTTACGAGGGAATTACAAATTTTAACAAAAATTTGGTATTTCCCCCATATATTGAAAACTATAAAAGATATCAAAAAAATAATTGGAATTTTGAAATTCTAAAAAAATTTCCTTTCTTTTGATAAGTTATAACTTTTTGTACGGTAATTAATAAAAAAGTTACGAGGGAATTACAAATTTTAACAAAAATTTTGTATTTCCCCCGTATATTGAAAACTATAAAAGATATAAAAAGACTAATCGGAAATTTGTATGGCTGAGAAAATTTCCTATCTTTTGATAGGTTATAACTTTTTGTACGGTAATTAATAAAAAAGTTACGAGGGAATTACAAATTTTAACAAAAATTTGGTATTTCCCCCGTATATTGAAAACTATAGAAGATATGAAAGAACTAATTGGAACTTTGGATTTTTAAAAATATTTCCTATCTTTTGATAGGTTATAACTTTTTGTACGTTAATTATTAAAAAAGTTACGAGGGATTTACAAATTTTAACAAAAATTTGGTATTTCTCCCGTATATTGAAAACTATAAAAGATAAAAAAAAATATTAAGAAATTTGGATTGCTAAGCAAATTTCCTTTCTTTTGATAGGTTATAACTTTTTGTACGTTAATTAAAAAAACAGTTACGAGGGAATTACAAATTTTAACAAAAATTTTGTATTTCCCCCGTATATTGAAAACTACAAAAGATATAAAAAAATTAAATGAAAACTTAGATTCTTGAGAAAATTTCCTATCTTTTGATAGGTTATAACTTTTTGTACGTTAATTAAAAAAACAGTTACGAGGGAATTACAAATTTTAACAAAAATTTGGTATTTCCCCCATATATTGAAAACTATAAAAGATATAAAAAAAATAATTGGAATTTTGAAATTCTAAAAAAATTTCCATTCTTTTGATAAGTTATAACTTTTTGTACGGTAATTAATAAAAAAGTTACGAGGGAATTACAAATTTTAACAAAAATTTTGTATTTCCCCCGTATATTGAAAACTATAAAAGATATGAAAAAACTAGTTGGAATTTTGAATTTTTAAGAAAATTTTCTATCTTTTAATAGGTTATAACTTCCTGTATGTTAATTAATAAACAAGTTACGAGGAATTTACAAATTTTAACAAAAATTTGGTATTCCCCCCGTATATTAAAACTACAAAAGATATAAAAAAATTAATTGGATATTTGGATTGTTGAGAGAATTTCCTATCTTTTGACAGGTTATAACTTTTTGTACGGTAAATAATAAAAAAGTTACGAGGGAATTACAAATTTTAACAAAAATTTTGTATTTCCCCCGTATATTGAAAACTATAAAAGATAAAAAAAATTATTAAGAAATTTGGATTGCTGAGCAAATTTCCTTTCTTTTAATAGGTTATAACTCTTTGTACGTTAATTAAAAAAACAGTTACGAGGGAATTACAAATTTTAACAAAAATTTTGTATTTCCCCCGTATATTGAAAACTATAAAAGATATAAAAAGACTAATCGGAAATTTGTATGGCTGAGAAAATTTCCTATCTTTTGATAGGTTATAACTTTTTGTACGGTAATTAATCAAAAAGTTACGAGGGAATTTCAAATTTTAACAAAAATTTTGTATTTCCCCCGTATATTGAAAACTACAAAAGATATAAAAAAATAATTGGATATTTGGATTGTTGAGAGAATTTCCTTTTTTTTTGATAGGTTACAACTTTTTGTACGGTAAATAATAAAAAAGTTACGAGGGAATTACAAATTTTAACAAAAATTTTGTATTTCCCCCGGATATTGAAAACTATAAAAGATATAAAAAAATTAATTAAAAATTTGGATTCTTAAAAAATTTCCTATCTTTTGATAGGTTATAACTTTTTGTACGGTAATTAATAAAAAAGTTACGAGGGAATTACAAATTTTAACAAAAATTTGGTATTCCCCCGTATATTGAAAACTATAAAAGATATAAAAAAAATAATTGGAATTTTGAAATTCTAAAAAAATTTTCTTTCTTTTGATAGGTTATAACTTTTTGTACGGTAATTAATAAAAAAGTTACGAGGGAATTTCAAATTTTAACAAAAATTTTGTATTTTCCCCGTATATTGAAAACTACAAAAGATATAAAAAAAATAATTGGATATTTGGATTGTTGAGAGAATTTCCTTTTTTTTGATAGGTTATAACTTTTTGTACGGTAAATAATAAAAAAGTTACGAGGGAATTAAAAATTTTAACAAAAATTTTGTATTTCCCTCGTATATTGAAAACTATAAAAGATATAAAAAAATTAATTGAAAATTTGGATTCTTGAGAAAATTTCCTATCTTTTGATAGGTTATAACTTTTTGTACGGTAATTAATAAAAAAGTTACGAGGGAATTTCAAATTTTAACAAAAATTTTGTATTTCCCCCCTATATTGAAAACTACAACAGATATAAAAAAATTAATTGAAAATTTAGTTTCTTGAGAAAATTTCCTATCTTTTGATAGGTTATAACTTTTTGTACGGTAATTAATAAAAAAGTTACGAGGGAATTACAAATTTTAACAAAAATTTGGTATTTCCCCCATATATTGAAAACTATAAAAGATATCAAAAAAATAATTGGAATTTTGAAATTCTAAAAAAATTTCCTTTCTTTTGATAAGTTATAACTTTTTGTACGGTAATTAATAAAAAAGTTACGAGGGAATTACAAATTTTAACAAAAATTTTGTATTTCCCCCGTATATTGAAAACTATAAAAGATATAAAAAAACTAGTTGGAATTTTGAATTTTTAAGAAAATTTTCTATCTTTTAATAGGTTATAACGTTATAACTTTGTGTATGTTAATTAATAAACAAGTTACGAGGGATTTACAAATTTTAACAAAAATTTGGTATTTCCCCCGTACATTGAAAACTATAAAGGATATAAAAAGACTAATCGGAAATTTGTATTGCTGAGAAAATTTCCTATCTTTTGATAGGTTATAACTTTTTGTACCGTAATTAATAAAAAAGTTACGAGGGAATTTCAAATTTTAACAAAAATTTTGTATTTCCCCCGTATATTGAAAACTATAAAAGATATAAAAAAAAAATAATTGGATATTTGGATTGTTGAGCAAATTTCCTTTCTTTTGATAGGTTATAACTTTTTGTACGTTAATTAAAAAAACAGTTACGAGGGAATTACAAATTTTAACAAAAATTTTGTATTTCCCCCGTATATTGAAAACTACAACAGATATAAAAAAATTAATTGAAAATTTAGATTCTTGAGAAAATTTCCTATCTTTTGATAGGTTATAACTTTTTGTACGGTAATTAATAAAAAAGTTACGAGGGAATTACAAATTTTAACAAAAATTTGGTATTTCCCCCATATAATGAAAACTATAAAAGATATCAAAAAAATAATTGGAATTTTGAAATTCTAAAAAAATTTCCTTTCTTTTGATAAGTTATAACTTTTTGTACGGTAATTAATAAAAAAGTTACGAGGGAATTTCAAATTTTAACAAAAATTTTGTATTTCCCCCGTATATTGAAAACTACAACAGATATAAAAAAATTAATTGAAAATTTAGATTCTTGAGAAAATTTCCTATCTTTTGATAGGTTATAACTTTTTGTACGGTAATTAATAAAAAAGTTACGAGGGAATTACAAATTTTAACAAAAATTTGGTATTTCCCCCATATATTGAAAACTATAAAAGATATCAAAAAAATAATTGGAATTTTGAAATTCTAAAAAAATTTCCTTTCTTTTGATAAGTTATAACTTTTTGTACGGTAATTAATAAAAAAGTTACGAGGGAATTACAAATTTTAACAAAAATTTTGTATTTCCCCCGTATATTGAAAACTATAAAAGATATAAAAAGACTAATCGGAAATTTGTATGGCTGAAAAAATTTCCTATCTTTTGATAGGTTATAACTTTTTGTACGGTAATTAATAAAAAAGTTACGAGGGAATTACAAATTTTAACAAAAATTTGGTATTTCCCCCGTATATTGAAAACTATAGAAGATATGAAAGAACTAATTGGAACTTTGGATTTTTAAAAATATTTCCTATCTTTTGATAGGTTATAACTTTTTGTACGTTAATTATTAAAAAAGTTACGAGGGATTTACAAATTTTAACAAAAATTTGGTATTTCTCCCGTATATTGAAAACTATAAAAGATAAAAAAAATTATTAAGAAATTTGGATTGCTAAGCAAATTTCCTTTCTTTTGATAGGTTATAACTTTTTGTACGTTAATTAAAAAAACAGTTACGAGGGAATTACAAATTTTAACAAAAATTTTGTATTTCCCCCGTATATTGAAAACTATAAAAGATATGAAAAAACTAGTTGGAATTTTGAATTTTTAAGAAAATTTTCTATCTTTTAATAGGTTATAACTTCCTGTATGTTAATTAATAAACAAGTTACGAGGAATTTACAAATTTTAACAAAAATTTGGTATTCCCCCCGTATATTAAAACTACAAAAGATATAAAAAAATTAATTGGATATTTGGATTGTTGAGAGAATTTCCTATCTTTTGACAGGTTATAACTTTTTGTACGGTAAATAATAAAAAAGTTACGAGGGAATTACAAATTTTAACAAAAATTTTGTATTTCCCCCGTATATTGAAAACTATAAAAGATAAAAAAAATTATTAAGAAATTTGGATTGCTGAGCAAATTTCCTTTCTTTTAATAGGTTATAACTCTTTGTACGTTAATTAAAAAAACAGTTACGAGGGAATTACAAATTTTAACAAAAATTTTGTATTTCCCCCGTATATTGAAAACTATAAAAGATATAAAAAGACTAATCGGAAATTTGTATGGCTGAGAAAATTTCCTATCTTTTGATAGGTTATAACTTTTTGTACGGTAATTAATCAAAAAGTTACGAGGGAATTTCAAATTTTAACAAAAATTTTGTATTTCCCCCGTATATTGAAAACTACAAAAGATATAAAAAAATAATTGGATATTTGGATTGTTGAGAGAATTTCCTTTTTTTTTTGATAGGTTACAACTTTTTGTACGGTAAATAATAAAAAAGTTACGAGGGAATTACAAATTTTAACAAAAATTTTGTATTTCCCCCGGATATTGAAAACTATAAAAGATATAAAAAAATTAATTAAAAATTTGGATTCTTAAAAAATTTCCTATCTTTTGATAGGTTATAACTTTTTGTACGGTAATTAATAAAAAAGTTACGAGGGAATTACAAATTTTAACAAAAATTTGGTATTCCCCCGTATATTGAAAACTATAAAAGATATAAAAAAAATAATTGGAATTTTGAAATTCTAAAAAAATTTTCTTTCTTTTGATAGGTTATAACTTTTTGTACGGTAATTAATAAAAAAGTTACGAGGGAATTTCAAATTTTAACAAAAATTTTGTATTTTCCCCGTATATTGAAAACTACAAAAGATATAAAAAAAATAATTGGATATTTGGATTGTTGAGAGAATTTCCTTTTTTTTGATAGGTTATAACTTTTTGTACGGTAAATAATAAAAAAGTTACGAGGGAATTAAAAATTTTAACAAAAATTTTGTATTTCCCTCGTATATTGAAAACTATAAAAGATATAAAAAAATTAATTGAAAATTTGGATTCTTGAGAAAATTTCCTATCTTTTGATAGGTTATAACTTTTTGTACGGTAATTAATAAAAAAGTTACGAGGGAATTTCAAATTTTAACAAAAATTTTGTATTTCCCCCCTATATTGAAAACTACAACAGATATAAAAAAATTAATTGAAAATTTAGTTTCTTGAGAAAATTTCCTATCTTTTGATAGGTTATAACTTTTTGTACGGTAATTAATAAAAAAGTTACGAGGGAATTACAAATTTTAACAAAAATTTGGTATTTCCCCCATATATTGAAAACTATAAAAGATATCAAAAAAATAATTGGAATTTTGAAATTCTAAAAAAATTTCCTTTCTTTTGATAAGTTATAACTTTTTGTACGGTAATTAATAAAAAAGTTACGAGGGAATTACAAATTTTAACAAAAATTTTGTATTTCCCCCGTATATTGAAAACTATAAAAGATATAAAAAAACTAGTTGGAATTTTGAATTTTTAAGAAAATTTTCTATCTTTTAATAGGTTATAACGTTATAACTTTGTGTATGTTAATTAATAAACAAGTTACGAGGGATTTACAAATTTTAACAAAAATTTGGTATTTCCCCCGTACATTGAAAACTATAAAGGATATAAAAAGACTAATCGGAAATTTGTATTGCTGAGAAAATTTCCTATCTTTTGATAGGTTATAACTTTTTGTACCGTAATTAATAAAAAAGTTACGAGGGAATTTCAAATTTTAACAAAAATTTTGTATTTCCCCCGTATATTGAAAACTATAAAAGATATAAAAAAAAAATAATTGGATATTTGGATTGTTGAGCAAATTTCCTTTCTTTTGATAGGTTATAACTTTTTGTACGTTAATTAAAAAAACAGTTACGAGGGAATTACAAATTTTAACAAAAATTTTGTATTTCCCCCGTATATTGAAAACTACAACAGATATAAAAAAATTAATTGAAAATTTAGATTCTTGAGAAAATTTCCTATCTTTTGATAGGTTATAACTTTTTGTACGATAATTAATAAAAAGTTACGAGGGAATTACAAATTTTAACAAAAATTTGGTATTTCCCCCATATAATGAAAACTATAAAAGATATCAAAAAAATAATTGGAATTTTGAAATTCTAAAAAAATTTCCTTTCTTTTGATAAGTTATAACTTTTTGTACGGTAATTAATAAAAAAGTTACGAGGGAATTTCAAATTTTAACAAAAATTTTGTATTTCCCCCGTATATTGAAAACTACAACAGATATAAAAAAATTAATTGAAAATTTAGATTCTTGAGAAAATTTCCTATCTTTTGATAGGTTATAACTTTTTGTACGGTAATTAATAAAAAAGTTACGAGGGAATTACAAATTTTAACAAAAATTTGGTATTTCCCCCATATATTGAAAACTATAAAAGATATCAAAAAAATAATTGGAATTTTGAAATTCTAAAAAAATTTCCTTTCTTTTGATAAGTTATAACTTTTTGTACGGTAATTAATAAAAAAGTTACGAGGGAATTACAAATTTTAACAAAAATTTTGTATTTCCCCCGTATATTGAAAACTATAAAAGATATAAAAAGACTAATCGGAAATTTGTATGGCTGAAAAAATTTCCTATCTTTTGATAGGTTATAACTTTTTGTACGGTAATTAATAAAAAAGTTACGAGGGAATTACAAATTTTAACAAAAATTTGGTATTTCCCCCGTATATTGAAAACTATAGAAGATATGAAAGAACTAATTGGAACTTTGGATTTTTAAAAATATTTCCTATCTTTTGATAGGTTATAACTTTTTGTACGTTAATTATTAAAAAAGTTACGAGGGATTTACAAATTTTAACAAAAATTTGGTATTTCTCCCGTATATTGAAAACTATAAAAGATAAAAAAAATTATTAAGAAATTTGGATTGCTAAGCAAATTTCCTTTCTTTTGATAGGTTATAACTTTTTGTACGTTAATTAAAAAAACAGTTACGAGGGAATTACAAATTTTAACAAAAATTTTGTATTTCCCCCGTATATTGAAAACTACAAAAGATATAAAAAAATTAAATGAAAACTTAGATTCTTGAGAAAATTTCCTATCTTTTGATAGGTTATAACTTTTTGTACGTTAATTAAAAAAACAGTTACGAGGGAATTACAAATTTTAACAAAAATTTGGTATTTCCCCCATATATTGAAAACTATAAAAGATATAAAAAAAATAATTGGAATTTTGAAATTCTAAAAAAATTTCCATTCTTTCGATAAGTTATAACTTTTTGTACGGTAATTAATAAAAAAGTTACGAGGGAATTACAAATTTTAACAAAAATTTTGTATTTCCACCGTATATTGAAAACTATAAAAGATATGAAAAAACTAGTTGGAATTTTGAATTTTTAAGAAAATTTTCTATCTTTTAATAGGTTATAACTTCCTGTATGTTAATTAATAAACAAGTTACGAGGAATTTACAAATTTTAACAAAAATTTGGTATTCCCCCCGTATATTAAAACTACAAAAGATATAAAAAAATTAATTGGATATTTGGATTGTTGAGAGAATTTCCTATCTTTTGACAGGTTATAACTTTTTGTACGGTAAATAATAAAAAAGTTACGAGGGAATTACAAATTTTAACAAAAATTTTGTATTTCCCCCGTATATTGAAAACTATAAAAGATAAAAAAAATTATTAAGAAATTTGGATTGCTGAGCAAATTTCCTTTCTTTTAATAGGTTATAACTCTTTGTACGTTAATTAAAAAAACAGTTACGAGGGAATTTCAAATTTTAACAAAAATTTTGTATTTCCCCCGTATATTGAAAACTATAAAAGATATAAAAAGACTAATCGGAAATTTGTATGGCTGAGAAAATTTCCTATCTTTTGATAGGTTATAACTTTTTGTACGGTAATTAATAAAAAAGTTACGAGGGAATTTCAAATTTTAACAAAAATTTTGTATTTCCCCCGTATATTGAAAACTACAAAAGATATAAAAAAATAATTGGATATTTGGATTGTTGAGAGAATTTCCTTTTTTTTGATAGGTTACAACTTTTTGTACGGTAAATAATAAAAAAGTTACGAGGGAATTACAAATTTTAACAAAAATTTTGTATTTCCCCCGGATATTGAAAACTATAAAAGATATAAAAAAATTAATTAAAAATTTGGATTCTTAAAAAATTTCCTATCTTTTGATTGGTTATAACTTTTTGTACGGTAATTAATAAAAAAGTTACGAGGGAATTACAAATTTTAACAAAAATTTGGTATTCCCCCGTATATTGAAAACTATAAAAGATATAAAAAAAATAATTGGAATTTTGAAATTCTAAAAAAATTTTCTTTCTTTTGATAGGTTATAACTTTTTGTATGGTAATTAATAAAAAAGTTACGAGGGAATTTCAAATTTTAACAAAAATTTTGTATTTCCCCCGTATATTGAAAACTACAAAAGATATAAAAAAAATAATCGGATATTTGGATTGTTGAGAGAATTTCCTTTTTTTTGATAGGTTATAACTTTTTGTACGGTAAATAATAAAAAAGTTACGAGGGAATTAAAAATTTTAACAAAAATTTTGTATTTTCCTCGTATATTGAAAACTATAAAAGATATAAAAAAATTAATTGAAAATTTGGATTCTTGAGAAAATTTCCTATCTTTTGATAGGTTATAACTTTTTGTACGGTAATTAATAAAAAAGTTACGAGGGAATTTCAAATTTTAACAAAAATTTTGTATTTCCCCCCTATATTGAAAACTACAACAGATATAAAAAAATTAATTGAAAATTTAGATTCTTGAGAAAATTTCCTATCTTTTGATAGGTTATAACTTTTTGTACGGTAATTAATAAAAAAGTTACGAGGGAATTACAAATTTTAACAAAAATTTGGTATTTCCCCCATATATTGAAAACTATAAAAGATATCAAAAAAATAATTGGAATTTTGAAATTCTAAAAAAATTTCCTTTCTTTTGATAAGTTATAACTTTTTGTACGGTAATTAATAAAAAAGTTACGAGGGAATTACAAATTTTAACAAAAATTTTGTATTTCCCCCGTATATTGAAAACTATAAAAGATATAAAAAAACTAGTTGGAATTTTGAATTTTTAAGAAAATTTTCTATCTTTTAATAGGTTATAACGTTATAACTTTGTGTATGTTAATTAATAAACAAGTTACGAGGGATTTACAAATTTTAACAAAAATTTGGTATTTCCCCCGTACATTGAAAACTATAAAGGATATAAAAAGACTAATCGGAAATTTGTATTGCTGAGAAAATTTCCTATCTTTTGATAGGTTATAACTTTTTGTACCGTAATTAATAAAAAAGTTACGAGGGAATTTCAAATTTTAACAAAAATTTTGTATTTCCCCCGTATATTGAAAACTATAAAAGATATAAAAAAAAAATAATAGGATATTTGGATTGTTGAGCAAATTTCCTTTCTTTTGATAGGTTATAACTTTTTGTACGTTAATTAAAAAAACAGTTACGAGGGAATTACAAATTTTAACAAAAATTTTGTATTTCCCCCGTATATTGAAAACTACAACAGATATAAAAAAATTAATTGAAAATTTAGATTCTTGAGAAAATTTCCTATCTTTTGATAGGTTATAACTTTTTGTACGGTAATTAATAAAAAAGTTACGAGGGAATTACAAATTTTAACAAAAATTTGGTATTTCCCCCATATATTGAAAACTATAAAAGATATCAAAAAAATAATTGGAATTTTGAAATTCTAAAAAAATTTCCTTTCTTTTGATAAGTTATAACTTTTTGTACGGTAATTAATAAAAAAGTTACGAGGGAATTTCAAATTTTAACAAAAATTTTGTATTTCCCCCGTATATTGAAAACTACAACAGATATAAAAAAATTAATTGAAAATTTAGATTCTTGAGAAAATTTCCTATCTTTTGATAGGTTATAACTTTTTGTACGGTAATTAATAAAAAAGTTACGAGGGAATTACAAATTTTAACAAAAATTTGGTATTTTCCCCATATATTGAAAACTATAAAAGATATCAAAAAAATAATTGGAATTTTGAAATTCTAAAAAAATTTCCTTTCTTTTGATAAGTTATAACTTTTTGTACGGTAATTAATAAAAAAGTTACGAGGGAATTACAAATTTTAACAAAAATTTTGTATTTCCCCCGTATATTGAAAACTATAAAAGATATAAAAAGACTAATCGGAAATTTGTATGGCTGAGAAAATTTTCTATCTTTTGATAGGTTATAACTTTTTGTACGGTAATTAATAAAAAAGTTACGAGGGAATTACAAATTTTAACAAAAATTTGGTATTTCCCCCGTATATTGAAAACTATAGAAGATATGAAAGAACTAATTGGAACTTTGGATTTTTAAAAATATTTCCTATCTTTTGATAGGTTATAACTTTTTGTACGTTAATTATTAAAAAAGTTACGAGGGATTTACAAATTTTAACAAAAATTTGGTATTTCTCCCGTATATTGAAAACTATAAAAGATAAAAAAAATTATTAAGAAATTTGGATTGCTAAGCAAATTTCCTTTCTTTTGATAGGTTATAACTTTTTGTACGTTAATTAAAAAAACAGTTACGAGGGAATTACAAATTTTAACAAAAATTTTGTATTTCCCCCGTATATTGAAAACTACAAAAGATATAAAAAAATTAAATGAAAACTTAGATTCTTGAGAAAATTTCCTATCTTTTGATAGGTTATAACTTTTTGTACGTTAATTAAAAAAACAGTTACGAGGGAATTACAAATTTTAACAAAAATTTGGTATTTCCCCCATATATTGAAAACTATAAAAGATATAAAAAAAATAATTGGAATTTTGAAATTCTAAAAAAATTTCCATTCTTTTGATAAGTTATAACTTTTTGTACGGTAATTAATAAAAAAGTTACGAGGGAATTACAAATTTTAACAAAAATTTTGTATTTCCCCCGTATATTGAAAACTATAAAAGATATGAAAAAACTAGTTGGAATTTTGAATTTTTAAGAAAATTTTCTATCTTTTAATAGGTTATAACTTCCTGTATGTTAATTAATAAACAAGTTACGAGGAATTTACAAATTTTAACAAAAATTTGGTATTCCTCCCGTATATTAAAACTACAAAAGATATAAAAAAATTAATTGGATATTTGGATTGTTGAGAGAATTTCCTATCTTTTGACAGGTTATAACTTTTTGTACGGTAAATAATAAAAAAGTTACGAGGGAATTACAAATTTTAACAAAAATTTTGTATTTCCCCCGTATATTGAAAACTATAAAAGATAAAAAAAATTATTAAGAAATTTGGATTGCTGAGCAAATTTCCTTTCTTTTTATAGGTTATAACTCTTTGTACGTTAATTAAAAAAACAGTTACGAGGGAATTACAAATTTTAACAAAAATTTTGTATTTCCCCCGTATATTGAAAACTATAAAAGATATAAAAAGACTAATCGGAAATTTGTATGGCTGAGAAAATTTCCTATCTTTTGATAGGTTATAACTTTTTGTACGGTAATTAATAAAAAAGTTACGAGGGAATTTCAAATTTTAACAAAAATTTTGTATTTCCCCCGTATATTGAAAACTACAAAAGATATAAAAAAATAATTGGATATTTGGATTGTTGAGAGAATTTCCTTTTTTTTGATAGGTTACAACTTTTTGTACGGTAAATAATAAAAAAGTTACGAGGGAATTACAAATTTTAACAAAAATTTTGTATTTCCCCCGTATATTGAAAACTATAAAAGATATAAAAAGACTAATCGGAAATTTGTATGGCTGAGAAAATTTCCTATCTTTTGATAGGTTATAACTTTTTGTACGGTAATTAATAAAAAAGTTACGAGGGAATTACAAATTTTAACAAAAATTTGGTATTTTCCCCATATATTGAAAACTATAAAAGATATCAAAAAAATAATTGGAATTTTGAAATTCTAAAAAAATTTCCTTTCTTTTGATAAGTTATAACTTTTTGTACGGTAATTAATAAAAAAGTTACGAGGGAATTACAAATTTTAACAAAAATTTTGTATTTCCCCCGTATATTGAAAACTATAAAAGATATAAAAAGACTAATCGGAAATTTGTATGGCTGAGAAAATTTTCTATCTTTTGATAGGTTATAACTTTTTGTACGGTAATTAATAAAAAAGTTACGAGGGAATTACAAATTTTAACAAAAATTTGGTATTTCCCCCGTATATTGAAAACTATAGAAGATATGAAAGAACTAATTGGAACTTTGGATTTTTAAAAATATTTCCTATCTTTTGATAGGTTATAACTTTTTGTACGTTAATTATTAAAAAAGTTACGAGGGATTTACAAATTTTAACAAAAATTTGGTATTTCTCCCGTATATTGAAAACTATAAAAGATAAAAAAAATTATTAAGAAATTTGGATTGCTAAGCAAATTTCCTTTCTTTTGATAGGTTATAACTTTTTGTACGTTAATTAAAAAAACAGTTACGAGGGAATTACAAATTTTAACAAAAATTTTGTATTTCCCCCGTATATTGAAAACTACAAAAGATATAAAAAAATTAAATGAAAACTTAGATTCTTGAGAAAATTTCCTATCTTTTGATAGGTTATAACTTTTTGTACGTTAATTAAAAAAACAGTTACGAGGGAATTACAAATTTTAACAAAAATTTGGTATTTCCCCCATATATTGAAAACTATAAAAGATATAAAAAAAATAATTGGAATTTTGAAATTCTAAAAAAATTTCCATTCTTTTGATAAGTTATAACTTTTTGTACGGTAATTAATAAAAAAGTTACGAGGGAATTACAAATTTTAACAAAAATTTTGTATTTCCCCCGTATATTGAAAACTATAAAAGATATGAAAAAACTAGTTGGAATTTTGAATTTTTAAGAAAATTTTCTATCTTTTAATAGGTTATAACTTCCTGTATGTTAATTAATAAACAAGTTACGAGGAATTTACAAATTTTAACAAAAATTTGGTATTCCCCCCGTATATTAAAACTACAAAAGATATAAAAAAATTAATTGGATATTTGGATTGTTGAGAGAATTTCCTATCTTTTGACAGGTTATAACTTTTTGTACGGTAAATAATAAAAAAGTTACGAGGGAATTACAAATTTTAACAAAAATTTTGTATTTCCCCCGTATATTGAAAACTATAAAAGATAAAAAAAATTATTAAGAAATTTGGATTGCTGAGCAAATTTCCTTTCTTTTTATAGGTTATAACTCTTTGTACGTTAATTAAAAAAACAGTTACGAGGGAATTACAAATTTTAACAAAAATTTTGTATTTCCCCCGTATATTGAAAACTATAAAAGATATAAAAAGACTAATCGGAAATTTGTATGGCTGAGAAAATTTCCTATCTTTTGATAGGTTATAACTTTTTGTACGGTAATTAATAAAAAAGTTACGAGGGAATTTCAAATTTTAACAAAAATTTTGTATTTCCCCCGTATATTGAAAACTACAAAAGATATAAAAAAATAATTGGATATTTGGATTGTTGAGAGAATTTCCTTTTTTTTGATAGGTTACAACTTTTTGTACGGTAAATAATAAAAAAGTTACGAGGGAATTACAAATTTTAACAAAAATTTTGTATTTCCCCCGTATATTGAAAACTATAAAAGATATAAAAAGACTAATCGGAAATTTGTATGGCTGAGAACATTTCCTATCTTTTGATAGGTTATAACTTTTTGTACGGTAATTAATAAAAAAGTTACGAGGGAATTACAAATTTTAACAAAAATTTGGTATTCCCCCGTATATTGAAAACTATAAAAGATATAAAAAAAATAATTGGAATTTTGAAATTCTAAAAAAATTTTCTTTCTTTTGATAGGTTATAACTTTTTGTACGGTAATTAATAAAAAAGTTACGAGGGAATTTCAAATTTTAACAAAAATTTTGTATTTCCCCCGTATATTGAAAACTACAAAAGATATAAAAAAAATAATTGGATATTTGGATTGTTGAGAGAATTTCCTTTTTTTTGATAGGTTATAACTTTTTGTACGGTAAATAATAAAAAAGTTACGAGGGAATTAAAAATTTTAACAAAAATTTTGTATTTCCCTCGTATATTGAAAACTATAAAAGATATAAAAAAATTAATTGAAAATTTGGATTCTTGAGAAAATTTCCTATCTTTTGATAGGTTATAACTTTTTGTACGGTAATTAATAAAAAAGTTACGAGGGAATTTCAAATTTTAACAAAAATTTTGTATTTCCCCCCTATATTGAAAACTACAACAGATATAAAAAAATTAATTGAAAATTTAGATTTTTGAGAAAATTTCCTATCTTTTGATAGGTTATAACTTTTTGTACGGTAATTAATAAAAAAGTTACGAGGGAATTACAAATTTTAACAAAAATTTGGTATTTCCCCCATATATTGAAAACTATAAAAGATATCAAAAAAATAATTGGAATTTTGAAATTCTAAAAAAATTTCCTTTCTTTTGATAAGTTATAACTTTTTGTACGGTAATTAATAAAAAAGTTACGAGGGAATTACAAATTTTAACAAAAATTTTGTATTTCCCCCGTATATTGAAAACTATAAAAGATATAAAAAAACTAGTTGGAATTTTGAATTTTTAAGAAAATTTTCTATCTTTTAATAGGTTATAACGTTATAACTTTGTGTATGTTAATTAATAAACAAGTTACGAGGGATTTACAAATTTTAACAAAAATTTGGTATTTCCCCCGTACATTGAAAACTATAAAGGATATAAAAAGACTAATCGGAAATTTGTATTGCTGAGAAAATTTCCTATCTTTTGATAGGTTATAACTTTTTGTACCGTAATTAATAAAAAAGTTACGAGGGAATTTCAAATTTTAACAAAAATTTTGTATTTCCCCCGTATATTGAAAACTATAAAAGATATAAAAAAAAAATAATTGGATATTTGGATTGTTGAGCAAATTTCCTTTCTTTTGATAGGTTATAACTTTTTGTACGTTAATTAAAAAAACAGTTACGAGGGAATTACAAATTTTAACAAAAATTTTGTATTTCCCCCGTATATTGAAAACTATAAAAGATATAAAAAAAAAATAATTGGATATTTGGATTGTTGAGCAAATTTCCTTTCTTTTGATAGGTTATAACTTTTTGTACGTTAATTAAAAAAACAGTTACGAGGGAATTACAAATTTTAACAAAAATTTTGTATTTCCCCCGTATATTGAAAACTATAAAAGATATAAAAAGACTAATCAGAAATTTGGATTGCTAAAAAAATTTCCTATCTTTTCATAGGTTATAGCTTTTTGTACGGTAATTAATAACAAAGTTACGAGGGAATTTCAAATTTTAACAAAAATTTTGTATTTCCCCCGTATATTGAAAACTACAAAAGATATAAAAAAATTAATTAAAAATTTGGATTGTTGAGAGAATTTCCTATCTTTTGATAGGTTATAACTTTTTGTACGGTAAATAATAAAAAAGTTACGAGGGAATTACAAATTTTAACAAAAATTTTGTATTTCCCCCGTATATTGAAAACTATAAAAGATATAAAAAAATTAATTAAAAATTTGGATTCTTAAAAAATTTCCTATCTTTTGATAGGTTATAACTTTTTGTACGGTAATTAATAAAAAAGTTACGAGGGAATTACAAATTTTAACAAAAATTTGGTATTTCCCCCGTATATTGAAAACTATAAAAGATATAAAAAAAATAATTAAAATTTTGGAGTTCTAAAAAAATTTCCTTTCTTTTGATAAGTTATAATTTTTTGTACGGTAATTAATAAAAAAGTTACGAGGGAATAACAAATTTTAACAAAAATTTTGTATTTCCCCCGTATATTGAAAACTATAAAAGATATGAAAAAACTAGTTAAAATTTTAAATTTTTAAGAAAATTTTCTATCTTTAAATAGGTTCTTACTTTCTGTATGTTATTTAATAAACAGGTTACAAGGGATTTACAAATTTTAACAAAAATTTGGTATTGCCCCCGTATATTGAAAACTATAAAAGATAAAAAGACTAATCGGAAATTTGTATGGCTGAGAAAATTTCCTATCTTTTGATAGGTTATAACTTTTTGTACGGTAATTAATAAAAAAGTTACGAGGGAATTTCAAATTTTAACAAAAATTTTGTATTTCCCCCGGATATTGAAAACTATAAAAGATATAAAAAAATTAATTAAAAATTTGGATTCTTAAAAAATTTCCTATCTTTTGATAGGTTATAACTTTTTGTACGGTAATTAATAAAAAAGTTACGAGGGAATTACAAATTTTAACAAAAATTTTGTATTTCCCTCGTATATTGAAAACTATAAAAGATATAAAAAAATTAATTGAAAATTTGGATTCTTGGGAAAATTTCCTATCTTTTGATAGGTTATAACTTTTTGTACGGTAATTAATAAAAAAGTTACGAGGGAATTACAAATTTTAACAAAAATTTGGTATTTCCGCCGTATATTGAAAACTATAAAAGATATAAAAAAAATAATTGGAATTTTGAAATTCTAAAAA
Source organism: Altica lythri (assembly GCA_964028335.1). Classification (NCBI taxonomy): domain Eukaryota; kingdom Metazoa; phylum Arthropoda; class Insecta; order Coleoptera; family Chrysomelidae; genus Altica; species Altica lythri. The sequence goes on along the minus strand of CAXIIO010000098.1, from coordinate 139,634 downwards.
AATTTTCTTTCTTTTAATAGGTTATAACTTTTTGTACGGTAATTAATAAAAAAGTTACGAGGGAATTTCAAATTTTAACAAAAATTTTGTATTTCCCCCGTATATTGAAAACTACAAAAGATATAAAAAAAATAATTGGATATTTGGATTGTTAAGAGAATTTCCTTTTTTTTGCTAGGTTATAACTTTTTGTACGGTAAATAATAAAAAAGTTACGAGGGAATTACAAATTTTAACAAAAATTTTGTATTTCCCTCGTATATTGAAAACTATAAAAGATATAAAAAAATTAATTGAAAATTTGGATTCTTGAGAAAATTTCCTATCTTTTGATAGGTTATAACTTTTTGTACGGTAATTAATAAAAAAGTTACGAGGGAATTTCAAATTTTAACAAAAATTTTGTATTTCCCCCGTATATTGAAAACTACAACAGATATAAAAAAATTAATTGAAAATTTAGATTCTTGAGAAAATTTCCTATCTTTTGATAGGTTATAACTTTTTGTACGGTAATTAATAAAAAAGTTACGAGGGAATTACAAATTTTAACAAAAATTTGGTATTTCCCCCATATATTGAAAACTATAAAAGATATCAAAAAAATAATTGGAATTTTGAAATTCTAAAAAAATTTCCTTTCTTTTGATAAGTTATAACTTTTTGTACGGTAATTAATAAAAAAGTTACGAGGGAATTTCAAATTTTAACAAAAATTTTGTATTTCCCCCGTTTATTGAAAACTACAAAAGATATAAAAAAATTAATTGAAAATTTGGATTGTTGAGAGAATTTCCTATCTTTTGATAGGTTATAACTTTTTGTACGGTAAATAATAAAAAAGTTACGAGGGAATTACAAGTTTTAACAAAAATTTGGTATTTCCCCCGTATATTGAAAACTACCAAAGATATAAAAAAATTAATTAAAAATTTAGATTCTTGAGAAAATTTCCTATCTTTTGATAGGTTATAACTTTTTGTACGGTAATTAATAAAAAAGTTACGAGGGAATTACAAATTTTAACAAAAATTTTGTATTTTTCCCGTATATTGAAAACTATAAAAGATATAAAAAAAATAATTGGAATTTTGGAGTTCTAAAAAAATTTCCTTTCGTTTGATAAGTTATAACTTTTTGTACGGTAATTAATAAAAAAGTTACGAGGGAATTACAAATTTTAACAAAAATTTTGTATTTCCCCCGTATATTAAAAACTATAAAAGATATAAAAAAACTAGTTAGAATTTTAAATTTTTAAGAAAATTTTCTATCTTTTAATAGGTTATAACTTTCTGTATGTTAATTAATAAACAAGTTACGAGGGATTTACAAATTTTAACAAAAATTTGGTATTTCCCCCGTATATTGAAAACTGTAAAAGATATAAAAAGACTAATCGGAAATTTGTATTGCTGAGAAAATTTCCTATCTTTTGATAGGTTACAACTTTTTGTACGGTAATTAATAAAAAAGTTACGAGGGAATTTCAAATTTTAACAAAAATTTTCTATTTCCCCCGTATATTGAAAACTATAAAAGATATAAAAAAAATAATTGGATATTTGGATTGTTGAGCAAATTTTCTTTCTTTTGATAGGTTATAACTTTTTGTACGTTAATTAAAAAAACAGTTACGAGGGAATTACAAATTTTAACAAAAATTTTGTATTTCCCCCGTATATTGAAAACTATAAAAGATATAAAAAGACTAATCGGAAATTTGTATGGCTGAGAAAATTTCCTATCTTTTGATAGGTTACAACTTTTTGTACGGTAATTAATAAAAAAGTTACGAGGGAATTACAAATTTTAACAAAAATTTGGTATTTCCCCCGTATATTAAAAACTACAAAAGATATAAAAAAATTAATTGGATATTTGGATTGTTGAGAGAATTTCCTATCTTTTGACAGGTTATAACTTTTTGTACGGTAAATAATAAAAAAGTTACGAGGGAATTACAAATTTTAACAAAAATTTTGTATTTCCCCCGTATATTGAAAACTATAAAAGATAAAAGAAATTATTAAGAAATTTGGATTGCTGAGCAAATTTCCTTTCTTTTAATAGGTTATAACTTTTTGTACGTTAATTAAAAAAACAGTTACGAGGGAATTACAAATTTTAACAAAAATTTTGTATTTCCCCCGTATATTGAAAACTATAAAAGATATAAAAAGACTAATCGGAAATTTGTATGGCTGAGAAAATTTCCTATCTTTTGATAGGTCATAACTTTTTGTACGGTAATTAATAAAAAAGTTACGAGGGAATTTCAAATTTTAACAAAAATTTTGTATTTCCCCCGTATATTGAAAACTACAAAAGATATAAAAAAAATAATTGGATATTTGGATTGTTGAGAGAATTTCCTTTTTTTTGATAGGTTATAACTTTTTGTACGGTAAATAATAAAAAAGTTACGAGGGAATTACAAATTTTAACAAAAATTTGGTATTTCCCCCATATATTGAAAACTATAAAAGATATAAAAAAAATAATTGGAATTTTGAAATTCTAAAAAAATTTCCTTTCTTTTGATAAGTTATAACTTTTTGTACGGTAATTAATAAAAAAGTTACGAGGGAATTACAAATTTTAACAAAAATTTGGTATTTCCCCCATATATTGAAAACTATAAAAGATATAAAAAAAATAATTGGAATTTTGAAATTCTAAAAAAATTTCCTTTCTTTTGATAAGTTATAACTTTTTGTACGGTAATTAATAAAAAAGTTACGAGGCAATTTCAAATTTTAACAAAAATTTTGTATTTCCCCCGTTTATTGAAAACTACAAAAGATATAAAAAAATTAATTGAAAATTTGGATTGTTGAGAGAATTTCCTATCTTTTGACAGGTTATAACTTTTTGTACGGTAAATAATAAAAAAGTTACGAGGGAATTACAAATTTTAACAAAAATTTTGTATTTCCCCCGTATATTGAAAACTATAAAAGATAAAAGAAATTATTAAGAAATTTGGATTGCTGAGCAAATTTCCTTTCTTTTAATAGGTTATAACTTTTTGTACGTTAATTAAAAAAACAGTTACGAGGGAATTACAAATTTTAACAAAAATTTTGTATTTCCCCCGTATATTGAAAACTATAAAAGATATAAAAAGACTAATCGGAAATTTGTATGGCTGAGAAAATTTCCTATCTTTTGATAGGTCATAACTTTTTGTACGGTAATTAATAAAAAAGTTACGAGGGAATTACAAATTTTAACAAAAATTTTGTATTTCCCCCGTATATTGAAAACTACAAAAGATATAAAAAAAATAATTGGATATTTGGATTGTTGAGAGAATTTCCTTTTTTTTGATAGGTTATAACTTTTTGTACGGTAAATAATAAAAAAGTTACGAGGTAATTACAAATTTTAACAAAAATTTTGTATTTCCCTCGTATATTGAAAACTATAAAAGATATAAAAAAATTAATTAAAAATTTGGATTCTTGAGAAAATTTTCTATCTTTTGATAGGTTATAACTTTTTGTACGGTAATTAATAAAAAAGTTACGAGGGAATTACAAATTTTAACAAAAATTTTCTATTTCCCCCGTATATTGAAAACTATAAAAGATATAAAAAAATTAATTGGATATTTGGATTGTTGAGAGAGTTTCCTATCTTTTGATAGTTACAACTTTTTGTACGGTAAATAATAAAAAAGTTACGAGGGAATTTCAAATTTTAACAAAAATTTTGTATTTCCCCCGTATATTGAAAACTATAAAAGATATAAAAAAAATAATTGGATATTTGGATTGTTGAGCAAATTTCCTTTCTTTTGATAGGTTATAACTTTTTGTACGTTAATTAAAAAAACAGTTACGAGGGAATTACAAATTTTAAGAAAAATTTTGTATTTCCCCCGTATATTGAAAACTATAAAAGATATAAAAAGACTAATCGGAAATTTGTATGGCTGAGAAAATTTCCTATCTTTTGATAGGTTACAACTTTTTGTACGGTAATTAATAAAAAAGTTACGAGGGAATTACAAATTTTAACAAAAATTTGGTATTTCCCCCGTATATTAAAAACTACAAAAGATATAAAAAAATTAATTGGATATTTAAATTGTTAAGAGAATTTCCTATCTTTTGACAGGTTATAACTTTTTGTACGGTAAATAATAAAAAAGTTACGAGGGAATTACAAATTTTAACAAAAATTTTGTATTTCCCCCGTATATTGAAAACTATAAAAGATAAAAAAAATTATTAAGAAATTTGGATTGCTGAGCAAATTTCCTTTCTTTTAATAGGTTATAACTCTTTGTACGTTAATTAAAAAAACAGTTACGAGGGAATTACAAATTTTAACAAAAATTTTGTATTTCCTCCGTATATTGAAAACTATAAAAGATATAAAAAGACTAATCGGAAATTTGTATGGCTGAGAAAATTTCCTATCTTTTGATAGGTCATAACTTTTTGTACGGTAATTAATAAAAAAGTTACGAGGGAATTTCAAATTTTAACAAAAATTTTGTATTTCCCCCGTATATTGAAAATTACAAAAGATATAAAAAAAATAATTGGATATTTGGATTGTTGAGAGAATTTCCTTATTTTTGATAGGTTATAACTTTTTGTACGGTAAATAATAAAAAAGTTACGAGGGAATTACAAATTTTAACAAAAATTTTGTATTTCCCTCGTATATTGAAAACTATAAAAGATATAAAAAAATTAATTGAAAATTTGGATTCTTGAGAAAATTTCCTATCTTTTGATAGGTTATAACTTTTTGTACGGTAATTAATAAAAAAGTTACGAGGGAATTACAAATTTTAACAAAAATTTGGTATTTCCCCCATATATTGAAAACTATAAAAGATATAAAAAAAATAATTGGAATTTTGAAATTCTAAAAAAATTTCCTTTCTTTTGATAAGTTATAACTTTTTGTACGGTAATTAATAAAAAAGTTACGAGGGAATTTCAAATTTTAACAAAAATTTTGTATTTCCCCCGTATATTGAAAACTACAAAAGATATAAAAAAATTAATTGAAAATTTGGATTGTTGAGAGAATTTCCTATCTTTTGATAGGTTATGACTTTTTGTACGGTAAATAATAAAAAGTTACGAGGGAATTACAAGTTTTAACAAAAATTTGGTATTTCCCCCGTATATTGAAAACTATAAAAGATATAACAAAAATAATTGGAATTTTGGAGTTCTAAAAAAATTTCCTTTCTTTTGATAAGTTATAATTTTTTGTACGGTAATTAATAAAAAAGTTACGAGGGAATTACAAATTTTAACAAAAATTTTGTATTTCCCTCGTATATTGAAAACTATAAAAGATATGAAAAAACTAGTTGAAATTTTGAATTTTTAAGAAAATTTTCTATCTTTAAATAGGTTCTAACTTTCTGTATGTTAATTAATAAACAGGTTACGAGGGATTTACAAATTTTAACAAAAATTTTGTATTTCCCCCGTATATTGAAAACTATAAAAGATATAAAAAGACTAATCGGAAATTTGTATGGCTGAGAAAATTTCCTATCTTTTCATAGGTTATAACTTTTTGTACGGTAATTAATAAAAAAGTTACGAGGGAATTACAAATTTTAACAAAAATTTGGTATTTCTTCCGTATATTGAAAACTATAGAAGATATGAAAGAACTAATTGGAACTTTGGATTTTTAAAAATATTTCCTATCTTTTGATAGGTTATAACTTTTTGTGCGTTAATTATTAAAAAAGTTACGAGGGATTTACAAATTTTAACAAAAATTTTGTATTTCTCCCGTATATTGAAAACTATAAAAGATATAAAAAGACTAATCGGAAATTTGGATTGCTAAAAAAAATTCCTATCTTTTAATAGGTTATAGCTTTTTGTACGGTAATTAATAAAAAAGTTACGAGGGAATTTCAAATTTTAACAAAAATTTTGTATTTCCCCCGTATATTGAAAACTACAAAAGATATAAAAAAATTAATTGAAAATTTGGATTTTTGAGAGAATTTCCTATCTTTTGATAGGTTATAACTTTTTGTACAGTAAATAATAAAAAAGTTACGAGGGAATTACAAATTTTAACAAAAATTTTGTATTTCCCCCGGATATTGAAAACTATAAAAGATATAAAAAAATTAATTAAAAATTTGGATTCTTAAAAAATTTCCTATCTTTTGATAGGTTATAACTTTTTGTACGGTAATTAATAAAAAAGTTACGAGGGAATTACAAATTTTAACAAAAATTTGGTTTTTCTTCCGTATATTGAAAACTATAAAAGATATAAAAAAAATAATTGGAATTTTGGAGTTCTAAAAAAATTTCCTTTCTTTTGATAAGTTATAATTTTTTGTATGGCAATTAATAAAAAAGTTACGAGGGAATTACAAATTTTAACAAAAATTTTGTATTTCCCCCGTATATTGAAAACTATAAAAGATATGAAAAAACTAGTTGAAATTTTGAATTTTTAAGAAAATTTTCTATCTTTAAATAGGTTCTAACTTTCTGTATGTTAATTAATAAACAGGTTACGAGGGATTTACAAATTTTAACAAAAATTTGGTATTGCCCCCGTATATTGAAAACTATAAAAGATATAAAAAGACTAATCGGAAATTTGTATTGCTGAGAAAATTTCCTATCTTTTGATAGGTTATAATTTTTTGTACGGTAATTAATAAAAAAGTTACGAGGGAATTACAAATTTTAACAAAAATTTGGTATTTCCCCCCTATATTGAAAACTACCAAAGATATAAAAAAATTAATTAAAAATTTAGATTCTTGAGAAAATTTCCTATCTTTTGATAGGTTATAAGTTTTTGTACGGTAATTAATAAAAAAGTTACGAGGGAATTACAATTTTTAACAAAAATTTTGTGTTTCCCCCGTATATTGAAAACTATAAAAGATATAAAAAAAATAATTAGAATTTTGGAGTTCTAAAAAAATTTCCTTTCTTTTGATAAGTTATAACTTTTTGTACGGTAATTAATAAAAAAGTTACGAGGGAATTACAAATTTTAACAAAAATTTTGTATTTCTCCCGTATATTGAAAACTATAAAAGATATGAAAAAACTAGTTGAAATTTTGAATTTTTAAGAAAATTTTCTATCTTTAAATAGGTTCTAACTTTCTGTATGTTAATTAATAAACAAGTTACGAGGGATTTACAAATTTTAACAAAAATTTGGTATTGCCCCCGTATATTGAAAACTATAAAAGATATAAAAAGACTAATCGGAAATTTGTATTGCTGAGAAAATTTCCTATCTTTTGATAGGTTATAACTTTTTGTACGGTAATTAATAAAAAAGTTACGAGGGAATTTCAAATTTTAACAAAAATTTGGTATTTCTCCCGTATATTGAAAACTACACAAGATATAAAAAAATTAATTGAAAATTTAGATTCTTGAGAAAATTTCCTATCTTTTGATAGGTCATAACTTTTTGTACGGTAATTAATAAAAAAGTTACGAGGGAATTACAAATTTTAACAAAAATTTTGTGTTTCCCCCGTATATTGAAAACTATAAAAGATATAAAAAAAATAATTAGAATTTTGGAGTTCTAAAAAAATTTTCTTTCTTTTGATAAGTTATAACTTTTTGTACGGTAATTAATAAAAAAGTTACGAGGGAATTACAAATTTTAACAAAAATTTTGTATTTCTCCCGTATATTGAAAACTATAAAAGATATGAAAAAACTAGTTGAAATTTTGAATTTTTAAGAAAATTTTCTATCTTTAAATAGGTTCTAACTTTCTGTATGTTAATTAATAAACAGGTTACGAGGGATTTACAAATTTTAACAAAAATTTGGTATTGCCCCCGTATATTACAAACTATAAAAGATATAAAAAGACTAATCGGAAATTTGTATTGCTGAGAAAATTTCCTATCTTTTGATAGGTTATAACTTTTTGTACGGTAATTAATAAAAAAGTTACGAGGGAATTACAAATTTTAACAAAAATTTGGTATTTCCCCCGTATATTGAAAACTATAAAAGATAAAAAAAATTATTAAGAAATTTGGATTGCTAAGCAAATTTCCTTTCTCTTGATAGGTTATAACTTTTTGTACGTTAATTAAAAAACAGTTACGAGGGAATTACAAATTTTAACAAAAATTTTGTATTTTCCCCATATATTGAAAACTATAAAAGATAAAAAAAAATAATTAGAAATTTGGATTGCTGGGCAAATTTCCTTTCTTTTAATGGGTTATAACTTTTTGTACGTTAATTAAAAAAACAGTTACGAGGGAATTACAAATTTTAACAAAAATTTTGTATTTTCCCCGTATATTGAAAACTATAAAAGATATAAAAAGACTAATCGGAAATTTGTATGGCTGAGAAAATTTCCTATCTTTTCATAGGTTATAACTTTTTGTACGGTAATTAATAAAAAAGTTACGAGGGATTTACAAATTTTAACAAAAATTTTGTATTTCTCCCGTATATTGAAAACTATAAAAGATATAAAAAGACTAATCGGAAATTTGGATTGCTAAAAAAAATTCCTATCTTTTAATAGGTTATAGCTTTTTGTACGGTAATTAATAAAAAAGTTACGAGGGAATTTCAAAATTTTAACAAAAATTTTGTATTTCCCCCGTATATTGAAAACTACAAAAGATATAAAAAAATTAATTGAAAATTTGGATTTTTGAGAGAATTTCCTATCTTTTGATAGGTTATAACTTTTTGTACGGTAAATAATAAAAAAGTTACGAGGGAATTACAAATTTTAACAAAAATTTTGTATTTCCCCCGGATATTGAAAACTATAAAAGATATAAAAAAATTCATTAAAAATTTGGATTCTTAAAAAATTTCCTATCTTTTGATAGGTTATAACTTTTTGTACGGTAATTAATAAAAAAGTTACGAGGGAATTACAAATTTTAACAAAAATTTGGTTTTTCTTCCGTATATTGAAAACTATAAAAGATATAAAAAAAATAATTGGAATTTTGGAGTTCTAAAAAAATTTCCTTTCTTTTGATAAGTTATAATTTTTTGTATGGTAATTAATAAAAAAGTTACGAGGGAATTACAAATTTTAACAAAAATTTTGTATTTCCCCCGTATATTGAAAACTATAAAAGATATGAAAAAACTAGTTGAAATTTTGAATTTTTAAGAAAATTTTCTATCTTTAAATAGGTTCTAACTTTCTGTATGTTAATTAATAAACAGGTTACGAGGGATTTACAAATTTTAACAAAAATTTGGTATTGCCCCCGTATATTGAAAACTATAAAAGATATAAAAAGACTAAACGGAAATTTGTATTGCTGAGAAAATTTCCTATCTTTTGATAGGTTATAATTTTTTGTACGGTAATTAATAAAAAAGTTACGAGGGAATTTCAAATTTTAACAAAAATTTGGTATTTCCCCCGTATATTGAAAACTACCAAAGATATAAAAAAATCAATTAAAAATTTAGATTCTTGAGAAAATTTCCTATCTTTTGATAGGTTATAAGTTTTTGTACGGTAATTAATAAAAAAGTTACGAGGGAATTACAATTTTTAACAAAAATTTTGTGTTTCCCCCGTATATTGAAAACTATAAAAGATATAAAAAAAATAATTAGAATTTTGGAGTTCTAAAAAAATTTCCTTTCTTTTGATAAGTTATAACTTTTTGTACGGTAATTAATAAAAAAGTTACGAGGGAATTACAAATTTTAACAAAAATTTTGTATTTCTCCCGTATATTGAAAACTATAAAAGATATGAAAAAACTAGTTGAAATTTTGAATTTTTAAGAAAATTTTCTATCTTTAAATAGGTTCTAACTTTCTGTATGTTAATTAATAAACAAGTTACGAGGGATTTACAAATTTTAACAAAAATTTGGTATTGCCCCCGTATATTGAAAACTATAAAAGATAAAAAAGACTAATCGGAAATTTGTATTGCTGAGAAAATTTCCTATCTTTTGATAGGTTATAACTTTTTGTACGGTAATTAATAAAAAAGTTACGAGGGAATTTCAAATTTTAACAAAAATTTGGTATTTCTCCCGTATATTGAAAACTACACAAGATTTAAAAAAATTAATTGAAAATTTAGATTCTTGAGAAAATTTCCTATCTTTTGATAGGTCATAACTTTTTGTACGGTAATTAATAAAAAAGTTACGAGGGAATTACAAATTTTAACAAAAATTTTGTGTTTCCCCCGTATATTGAAAACTATAAAAGATATAAAAAAAATAATTAGAATTTTGGAGTTCTAAAAAAATTTCCTTTCTTTTGATAAGTTATAACTTTTTGTACGGTAATTAATAAAAAAGTTACGAGGGAATTACAAATTTTAACAAAAATTTTGTATTTCTCCCGTATATTGAAAACTATAAAAGATATGAAAAAACTAGTTGAAATTTTGAATTTTTAAGAAAATTTTCTATCTTTAAATAGGTTCTAACTTTCTGTATGTTAATTAATAAACAGGTTACGAGGGATTTACAAATTTTAACAAAAATTTGGTATTGCCCCCGTATATTACAAACTATAAAAGATATAAAAAGACTAATCGGAAATTTGTATTGCTGAGAAAATTTCCTATCTTTTGATAGGTTATAACTTTTTGTACGGTAAATAATAAAAAAGTTACGAGGGAATTACAAATTTTAACAAAAATTTGGTATTTCCCCCGTATATTGAAAACTATAAAAGATAAAAAAAATTATTAAAAAATTTGGATTGCTAAGCAAATTTCCTTTCTCTTGATAGGTTATAACTTTTTGTACGTTAATTAAAAAACAGTTACGAGGGAATTACAAATTTTAACAAAAATTTTGTATTTTCCCCGTATATTGAAAACTATAAAAGATAAAAAAAAATAATTAGAAATTTGGATTGCTGGGCAAATTTCCTTTCTTTTAATGGGTTATAACTTTTTGTACGTTAATTAAAAAAACAGTTACGAGGGAATTACAAATTTTAACAAAAATTTTGTATTTTCCCCGTATATTGAAAACTATAAAAGATATAAAAAGACTAATCGGAAATTTGTATGGCTGAGAAAATTTCCTATCTTTTCATAGGTTATAACTTTTTGTACGGTAATTAATAAAAAAGTTACGAGGGAATTACAAATTTTAACAAAAATTTGGTATTTCCCCCGTATATTGAAAACTATAGAAGATATGAAAGAACTAATTGGAACTTTGGATTTTTAAAAATATTTCCTATCTTTTGATAGGTTATAACTTTTTGTACGTTAATTATTAAAAAAGTTACGAGGGATTTACAAATTTTAACAAAAATTTTGTATTTCCCCCGTATATTGAAAACTATAAAAGATATAAAAAGACTAATCGGAAATTTGGATTGCTAAAAAAATTTCCTATCTTTTCATAGGTTATAGCTTTTTGTACGGTAATTAATAACAAAGTTACGAGGGAATTTCAAATTTTAACAAAAATTTGGTATTTCCCCCGTATATTGAAAACTATAAAAGATATAAAAAAAATAATTGGAATTTTGGAGTTCTAAAAAAATTTCCTTTCTTTTGATAAGTTATAATTTTTTGTAAAGTAATTAATAAAAAAGTTACGAGGGAATTACAAATTTTAACAAAAATTTTGTATTTCCCCTGTATATTGAAAACTATAAAAGATATGAAAAAACTAGTTGAAATTTTGAATTTTTAAGAAAATTTTCTATCTTTAAATAGGTTCTTACTTTCTGTATGTTAATTAATAAACAGGTTACAAGGGATTTACAAATTTTAACAAAAATTTGGTATTGCCCCCGTATATTGAAAACTATAAAAGATATAAAAAGACTAATCGGAAATTTGTATTGCTGAGAAAATTTCCTATCTTTTGATAGGTTATAACTTTTTGTACGGTAATTAATAAAAAAGTTACGAGGGAATTTCAAATTTTAACAAAAATTTTGTATTTCCCCCGTATATTGAAAACTACAAAAGATATAAAAAAAATAATTGGATATTTGGATTGTTGAGAGAATTTCCTTTTTTTTGATAGGTTATAACTTTTTGTACGGTAAATAATAAAAAAGTTACGAGGGAATTACAAATTTTAACAAAAATTTTGTATTTCCCTCGTATATTAAAAACTATAAAGGATAAAAAAAAATAATTAGAAATTTGGATTGCTGAGCAAATTTCCTTTCTTTTAATAGGTTATAACTTTTAGTACGTTAATTAAAAAAACAGTTACGAGGGAATTACAAATTTTAACCAAAATTTTGTATTTCCTCCGTATATTGAAAACTATAAAAGATATAAAAAGACTAATCGGAAATTTGTATGGCTGAGAAAATTTCCTATCTTTTCATAGGTTATAACTTTTTGTACGGTAATTAATAAAAAAGTTACGAGGGAATTACAAATTTTAACAAAAATTTGGTATTTCCCCCGTATATTGAAAACTATAGAAGATATAAAAGAACTAATTGGAACTTTGGATTTTTAAAAATATTTCCTATCTTTTGATAGGTTATAACTTTTTGTACGTTAATTATTAAAAAAGTTACGAGGGATTTACAAATTTTAACAAAAATTTTGTATTTCCCCCGTATATTGAAAACTATAAAAGATATAAAAAGACTAATCGGAAATTTGGATTGCTAAAAAAATTTCCTATCTTTTCATAGGTTATAGCTTTTTGTACGGTAATTAATAACAAAGTTACGAGGGAATTTCAAATTTTAACAAAAATTTTGTATTTCCCCCGTATATTGAAAACTATAAAAGATATGAAAAAACTAGTTGAAATTTTGAATTTTTAAGAAAATTTTCTATCTTTAAATAGGTTCTTACTTTCTGTATGTTAATTAATAAACAGGTTACAAGGGATTTACAAATTTTAACAAAAATTTGGTATTGCCCCCGTATATTGAAAACTATAAAAGATATAAAAAGACTAATCGGAAATTTGTATTGCTGAGAAAATTTCCTATCTTTTGATAGGTTATAACTTTTTGTACGGTAATTAATAAAAAAGTTACGAGGGAATTTCAAATTTTAACAAAAATTTTGTATTTCCCCCGTATATTGAAAACTACAAAAGATATAAAAAAAATAGTTGGATATTTGGATTGTTGAGAGAATTTCCTTTTTTTTGATAGGTTATAACTTTTTGTACGGTAAATAATAAAAAATTTACGAGGGAATTACCAATTTTAACAAAAATTTTGTATTTCCCTCGTATATTGAAAACTATAAAAGATATAAAAAAATTAATTGAAAATTTGGATTCTTGAGAAAATTTCCTATCTTTTGATAGGTTATAACTTTTTGTACGGTAATTAATAAAAAAGTTACGAGGGAATTTTAAATTTTAACAAAAATTTGGTATTTCCCCCATATATTGAAAACTATAAAAGATATAAAAAAAATAATTGGAATTTTGAAATTCTAAAAAAATTTCCTTTCTTTTGATAAGTTATAACTTTTTGTACGGTAATTAATAAAAAAGTTACGAGGGAATTACAAATTTTAACAAAAATTTTGTATTTCCCCCGTATATTGAAAACTATAAAAGATATGAAACAACTAGTTGGAATTTTGAATTTTTAAGAAAATTTTCTATCCTTTAATAGGTTATAACTTTCTGTATGTTAATTAATAAACAAGTTACGAGGAATTTACAAATTTAACAAAAATTTGGTATTTCCCCCGTACATTGAAAACTATAAAGGATATAAAAAGACTAATCGGAAATTTGTATTGCTGAGAAAATTTCCTATCTTTTGATAGGTTATAACTTTTTGTACCGTAATTAATAAAAAAGTTACGAGGGAATTTCAAATTTTAACAAAAATTTTGTATTTCCCCGTATATTGAAAACTATAAAAGATATGAAAAAACTAGTTGAAATTTTGAATTTTTAAGAAAATTTTCTATCTTTAAATAGGTTCTTACTTTCTGTATGTTAATTAATAAACAGGTTACAAGGGATTTACAAATTTTAACAAAAATTTGGTATTGCCCCCGTATATTAAAAACTATAAAAGATATAAAAAGACTAATCGGAAATTTGTATTGCTGAGAAAATTTCCTATCTTTTGATAGGTTATAACTTTTTGTACGGTAATTAATAAAAAAGTTACGAGGGAATTTCAAATTTTAACAAAAATTTTGTATTTCCCCCGTATATTGAAAACTACAAAAGATATAAAAAAAGTAATTGGATATTTGGATTGTTGAGAGAATTTCCTTTTTTTTGATAGGTTATAACTTTTTGTACGGTAAATAATAAAAAAGTTACGAGGGAATTACCAATTTTAACAAAAATTTTGTATTTCCCTCGTATATTGAAAACTATAAAAGATATAAAAAAATTAATTGAAAATTTGGATTCTTGAGAAAATTTCCTATCTTTTGATAGGTTATAACTTTTTGTACGGTAATTAATAAAAAAGTTACGAGGGAATTTTAAATTTTAACAAAAATTTGGTATTTCCCCCATATATTGAAAACTATAAAAGATATAAAAAAAATAATTGGAATTTTGAAATTCTAAAAAAATTTCCTTTCTTTTGATAAGTTATAACTTTTTGTACGGTAATTAATAAAAAAGTTACGAGGGAATTACAAATTTTAACAAAAATTTTGTATTTCCCCCGTATATTGAAAACTATAAAAGATATAAAAAAAATAATTAGAATTTTGGAGTTCTAAAAAAATTTCCTTTCTTTTGATAAGTTATAACTTTTTGTACGGTAATTAATAAAAAAGTTACGAGGGAATTACAAATTTTAACAAAAATTTTGTATTTCTCCCGTATATTGAAAACTATAAAAGATATGAAAAAACTAGTTGAAATTTTGAATTTTTAAGAAAATTTTCTATCTTTAAATAGGTTCTAACTTTCTGTATGTTAATTAATAAACAAGTTACGAGGGATTTACAAATTTTAACAAAAATTTGGTATTGCCCCCGTATATTGAAAACTATAAAAGATAAAAAAAGACTAATCGGAAATTTGTATTGCTGAGAAAATTTCCTATCTTTTGATAGGTTATAACTTTTTGTACGGTAATTAATAAAAAAGTTACGAGGGAATTTCAAATTTTAACAAAAATTTGGTATTTCTCCCGTATATTGAAAACTACACAAGATTTAAAAAAATTAATTGAAAATTTAGATTCTTGAGAAAATTTCCTATCTTTTGATAGGTCATAACTTTTTGTACGGTAATTAATAAAAAAGTTACGAGGGAATTACAAATTTTAACAAAAATTTTGTGTTTCCCCCGTATATTGAAAACTATAAAAGATATAAAAAAAATAATTAGAATTTTGGAGTTCTAAAAAAATTTCCTTTCTTTTGATAAGTTATAACTTTTTGTACGGTAATTAATAAAAAAGTTACGAGGGAATTACAAATTTTAACAAAAATTTTGTATTTCTCCCGTATATTGAAAACTATAAAAGATATGAAAAAACTAGTTGAAATTTTGAATTTTTAAGAAAATTTTCTATCTTTAAATAGGTTCTAACTTTCTGTATGTTAATTAATAAACAGGTTACGAGGGATTTACAAATTTTAACAAAAATTTGGTATTGCCCCCGTATATTACAAACTATAAAAGATATAAAAAGACTAATCGGAAATTTGTATTGCTGAGAAAATTTCCTATCTTTTGATAGGTTATAACTTTTTGTACGGTAAATAATAAAAAAGTTACGAGGGAATTACAAATTTTAACAAAAATTTGGTATTTCCCCCGTATATTGAAAACTATAAAAGATAAAAAAAATTATTAAAAAATTTGGATTGCTAAGCAAATTTCCTTTCTCTTGATAGGTTATAACTTTTTGTACGTTAATTAAAAAACAGTTACGAGGGAATTACAAATTTTAACAAAAATTTTGTATTTTCCCCGTATATTGAAAACTATAAAAGATAAAAAAAAATAATTAGAAATTTGGATTGCTGGGCAAATTTCCTTTCTTTTAATGGGTTATAACTTTTTGTACGTTAATTAAAAAAACAGTTACGAGGGAATTACAAATTTTAACAAAAATTTTGTATTTTCCCCGTATATTGAAAACTATAAAAGATATAAAAAGACTAATCGGAAATTTGTATGGCTGAGAAAATTTCCTATCTTTTCATAGGTTATAACTTTTTGTACGGTAATTAATAAAAAAGTTACGAGGGAATTACAAATTTTAACAAAAATTTGGTATTTCCCCCGTATATTGAAAACTATAGAAGATATGAAAGAACTAATTGGAACTTTGGATTTTTAAAAATATTTCCTATCTTTTGATAGGTTATAACTTTTTGTACGTTAATTATTAAAAAAGTTACGAGGGATTTACAAATTTTAACAAAAATTTTGTATTTCCCCCGTATATTGAAAACTATAAAAGATATAAAAAGACTAATCGGAAATTTGGATTGCTAAAAAAATTTCCTATCTTTTCATAGGTTATAGCTTTTTGTACGGTAATTAATAACAAAGTTACGAGGGAATTTCAAATTTTAACAAAAATTTGGTATTTCCCCCGTATATTGAAAACTATAAAAGATATAAAAAAAATAATTGGAATTTTGGAGTTCTAAAAAAATTTCCTTTCTTTTGATAAGTTATAATTTTTTGTAAAGTAATTAATAAAAAAGTTACGAGGGAATTACAAATTTTAACAAAAATTTTGTATTTCCCCTGTATATTGAAAACTATAAAAGATATGAAAAAACTAGTTGAAATTTTGAATTTTTAAGAAAATTTTCTATCTTTAAATAGGTTCTTACTTTCTGTATGTTAATTAATAAACAGGTTACAAGGGATTTACAAATTTTAACAAAAATTTGGTATTGCCCCCGTATATTGAAAACTATAAAAGATATAAAAAGACTAATCGGAAATTTGTATTGCTGAGAAAATTTCCTATCTTTTGATAGGTTATAACTTTTTGTACGGTAATTAATAAAAAAGTTACGAGGGAATTTCAAATTTTAACAAAAATTTTGTATTTCCCCCGTATATTGAAAACTACAAAAGATATAAAAAAAATAATTGGATATTTGGATTGTTGAGAGAATTTCCTTTTTTTTGATAGGTTATAACTTTTTGTACGGTAAATAATAAAAAAGTTACGAGGGAATTACAAATTTTAACAAAAATTTTGTATTTCCCTCGTATATTAAAAACTATAAAGGATAAAAAAAAATAATTAGAAATTTGGATTGCTGAGCAAATTTCCTTTCTTTTAATAGGTTATAACTTTTAGTACGTTAATTAAAAAAACAGTTACGAGGGAATTACAAATTTTAACCAAAATTTTGTATTTCCTCCGTATATTGAAAACTATAAAAGATATAAAAAGACTAATCGGAAATTTGTATGGCTGAGAAAATTTCCTATCTTTTCATAGGTTATAACTTTTTGTACGGTAATTAATAAAAAAGTTACGAGGGAATTACAAATTTTAACAAAAATTTGGTATTTCCCCCGTATATTGAAAACTATAGAAGATATAAAAGAACTAATTGGAACTTTGGATTTTTAAAAATATTTCCTATCTTTTGATAGGTTATAACTTTTTGTACGTTAATTATTAAAAAAGTTACGAGGGATTTACAAATTTTAACAAAAATTTTGTATTTCCCCCGTATATTGAAAACTATAAAAGATATAAAAAGACTAATCGGAAATTTGGATTGCTAAAAAAATTTCCTATCTTTTCATAGGTTATAGCTTTTTGTACGGTAATTAATAACAAAGTTACGAGGGAATTTCAAATTTTAACAAAAATTTTGTATTTCCCCCGTATATTGAAAACTATAAAAGATATGAAAAAACTAGTTGAAATTTTGAATTTTTAAGAAAATTTTCTATCTTTAAATAGGTTCTTACTTTCTGTATGTTAATTAATAAACAGGTTACAAGGGATTTACAAATTTTAACAAAAATTTGGTATTGCCCCCGTATATTGAAAACTATAAAAGATATAAAAAGACTAATCGGAAATTTGTATTGCTGAGAAAATTTCCTATCTTTTGATAGGTTATAACTTTTTGTACGGTAATTAATAAAAAAGTTACGAGGGAATTTCAAATTTTAACAAAAATTTTGTATTTCCCCCGTATATCGAAAACTACAAAAGATATAAAAAAAATAGTTGGATATTTGGATTGTTGAGAGAATTTCCTTTTTTTTGATAGGTTATAACTTTTTGTACGGTAAATAATAAAAAATTTACGAGGGAATTACCAATTTTAACAAAAATTTTGTATTTCCCTCGTATATTGAAAACTATAAAAGATATAAAAAAATTAATTGAAAATTTGGATTCTTGAGAAAATTTCCTATCTTTTGATAGGTTATAACTTTTTGTACGGTAATTAATAAAAAAGTTACGAGGGAATTTTAAATTTTAACAAAAATTTGGTATTTCCCCCATATATTGAAAACTATAAAAGATATAAAAAAAATAATTGGAATTTTGAAATTCTAAAAAAATTTCCTTTCTTTTGATAAGTTATAACTTTTTGTACGGTAATTAATAAAAAAGTTACGAGGGAATTACAAATTTTAACAAAAATTTTGTATTTCCCCCGTATATTGAAAACTATAAAAGATATGAAACAACTAGTTGGAATTTTGAATTTTTAAGAAAATTTTCTATCCTTTAATAGGTTATAACTTTCTGTATGTTAATTAATAAACAAGTTACGAGGAATTTACAAATTTTAACAAAAATTTGGTATTTCCCCCGTACATTGAAAACTATAAAGGATATAAAAAGACTAATCGGAAATTTGTATTGCTGAGAAAATTTCCTATCTTTTGATAGGTTATAACTTTTTGTACCGTAATTAATAAAAAAGTTACGAGGGAATTTCAAATTTTAACAAAAATTTTGTATTTCCCCCGTATATTGAAAACTATAAAAGATATGAAAAAACTAGTTGAAATTTTGAATTTTTAAGAAAATTTTCTATCTTTAAATAGGTTCTTACTTTCTGTATGTTAATTAATAAACAGGTTACAAGGGATTTACAAATTTTAACAAAAATTTGGTATTGCCCCCGTATATTAAAAACTATAAAAGATATAAAAAGACTAATCGGAAATTTGTATTGCTGAGAAAATTTCCTATCTTTTGATAGGTTATAACTTTTTGTACGGTAATTAATAAAAAAGTTACGAGGGAATTTCAAATTTTAACAAAAATTTTGTATTTCCCCCGTATATTGAAAACTACAAAAGATATAAAAAAAATAATTGGATATTTGGATTGTTGAGAGAATTTCCTTTTTTTTGATAGGTTATAACTTTTTGTACGGTAAATAATAAAAAAGTTACGAGGGAATTACCAATTTTAACAAAAATTTTGTATTTCCCTCGTATATTGAAAACTATAAAAGATATAAAAAAATTAATTGAAAATTTGGATTCTTGAGAAAATTTCCTATCTTTTGATAGGTTATAACTTTTTGTACGGTAATTAATAAAAAAGTTACGAGGGAATTTTAAATTTTAACAAAAATTTGGTATTTCCCCCATATATTGAAAACTATAAAAGATATAAAAAAAATAATTGGAATTTTGAAATTCTAAAAAAATTTCCTTTCTTTTGATAAGTTATAACTTTTTGTACGGTAATTAATAAAAAAGTTACGAGGGAATTACAAATTTTAACAAAAATTTTGTATTTCCCCCGTATATTGAAAACTATAAAAGATATGAAACAACTAGTTGGAATTTTGAATTTTTAAGAAAATTTTCTATCCTTTAATAGGTTATAACTTTCTGTATGTTAATTAATAAACAAGTTACGAGGAATTTACAAATTTTAACAAAAATTTGGTATTTCCCCCGTACATTGAAAACTATAAAGGATATAAAAAGACTAATCGGAAATTTGTATTGCTGAGAAAATTTCCTATCTTTTGATAGGTTATAACTTTTTGTACCGTAATTAATAAAAAAGTTACGAGGGAATTTCAAATTTTAACAAAAATTTTGTATTTCCCCCGTATATTGAAAACTATAAAAGATATAAAAAAAAATAATTAGATATTTGGATTGTTGAGCGAATTTCCTTTCTTTTGATAGGTTATAACTTTTTGTACGTTAATTTAAAAAACAGTTACGAGGGAATTACAAATTTTAACAAAAATTTTGTATTTCCCCCGTATATTGAAAACTATAAAAGAAATAAAAAGACTAATCGGTAATTTGTATGGCTGAGAAAATTTCCTATCTTTTGATAGGTTATACCTTTTTGTACGGTAATTATTAAAAAAGTTACGAGGGAATTACAAATTTTAACAAAAATTTGGTATTTCCCCCGTATATTAAAAACTACAAAAGATATAAAAAAATTAATTGGATATTTAGATTGTTGAGAGAATTTCCTTTTTTTTGATAGGTTATAACTTTTTGTACGGTAAATAATAAAAAAGTTACGAGGGAATTACAAATTTTAACAAAAATTTTGTATTTCCCTCGAGTATTGAAAACTATAAAAGATATAAAAAAAATAATTGAAAATTTGGATTCTTGAGAAAATTTCCTATCTTTTGATAGGTTATAGCTGTTTGTACGGTACTTAATAAAAAAGTTACGAGGGAATTACAAATTTTAACAAAAATTTGGTATTTCCCCCATATATTGAAAACTATAAAAGATATAAAAAAAATAATTGGAATTTTGAAATTCTAAAAAAATTTCCTTTCTTTTGATAAGTTATAACTTTTTGTACGGTAATTAATAAAAAAGTTACGAGGGAATTTCAAATTTTAACAAAAATTTTGTATTTCTCCCGTATATTGAAAACTACAAAACATATAAAAAAATTAATTGAAAATTTGGATTGTTGAGAGAATTTCCTATGTTTTGATGGGTTATAACTTTTTGTACGGTAAATAATAAAAAAGTTACGAGGGAATTACAAATTTTAACAAAAATTTTGTATTTCCCCCGGATATTGAAAACTATAAAAGATATAAAAAAATTTATTAAAAATTTGGATTCTTAAAAAATTTCCTATCTTTTGATAGGTTATAACTTTTTGTACGGTAATTAATAAAAAAGTTACGAGGGAATTACAAATTTTAACAAAAATTTGGTATTTTCCCCGTATATTGAAAACTATAAAAGATATAAAAAAAATAATTGGAATTTTGGAGTTCTAAAAAAATTTCCTTTCTTTTGATAAGTTATAATTTTTTGTACGGTGATTAATAAAAAAGTTACGAGGGAATTACAAATTTTAACAAAAATTTTGTATTTCCCTCGTATATTGAAAACTATAAAAGATATGAAAAAACTAGTTGAAATTTTGAATTTTTAAGAAAATTTTCTATCTTTAAATAGGTTCTAATTTTCTGTATGTTAATTAATAAACAGGTTACGAGGGATTTACAAATTTTAACAAAAATTTGGTATTGCCCCCGTATATTAAAAACTATAAAAGATATAAAAAGACTAATCGGAAATTTGTATTGCTGAGAAAATTTCCTATCTTTTGATAGGTTATAACTTTTTGTACGGTAATTAATAAAAAAGTTACGAGGGAATTTCAAATTTTAACAAAAATTTTGTATTTCCCCCGTATATTGAAAACTACAAAAGATATAAAAAAAATAATTAAATATTTGGATTGTTGAGAGAATTTCCTATCTTTTGATAGGTTATAACTTTTTGTACGGTAATTAATAAAAAAGTTACGAGGGAATTACAAATTTTAACAAAAATTTTGTATTTCCCTCGTATATTGAAAACTATAAAAGATATAAAAAAATTAATTGAAAAGTTGGATTCTTGAGAAAATTTTCTATCTTTTGATAGGTTATAACTTTTTGTACGGTAATTAATAAAAAAGTTACGAGGGAATTTCAAATTTTAACAAAAATTTTGTATTTCCCCCGTATATTGAAAACTACAACAGATATAAAAAAATTAATTGAAAATTTAGATTCTTGAGAAAATTTCCTATCTTTTGATAGGTTATAACTTTTTGTACGGTAATTAATAAAAAAGTTACGAGGGAATTACAAATTTTAACAAAAATTTGGTATTTCCCCCATATATTGAAAACTATAAAAGATATAAAAAAAATAATTGGAATTTTGAAATTCTAAAAAAATTTCCTTTCTTTTGATAAGTTATAACTTTTTGTACGGTAATTAATAAAAAAGTTACGAGGGAATTACAAATTTTAACAAAAATTTTGTATTTCCCCCGTAAATTGAAAACTATAAAAGATATAAAAAAACTAGTTGGAATTTTGAATTTTTAAGAAAATTTTCTATCTTTTAATAGGTTATAACTTTCTGTATGTTAATTAATAAACAAGTTACGAGGGATTTACAAATTTTAACAAAAATTTGGTATTTCCCCCGTACATTGAAAACTATAAAAGATATAAAAAGACTAATCGGAAATTTGTATTGCTGAGAAAATTTCCTATCTTTTGATAGGTTATAACTTTTTGTACCGTAATTAATAAAAAAGTTACGAGAGAATTTCAAATTTTAACAAAAATTTTGTATTTCCCCCGTATATTGAAAACTATAAAAGATATAAAAAAATAATTGGATATTTGGATTGTTGAGCAAATTTCCTTTCTTTTGATAGGTTATAACTTTTTGTACGTTAATTAAAAAACCGGTTACGAGGGAATTACAAATTTTAACAAAAATTTTGTATTTCCCCCGTATATTGAAAACTATAAAAGATATAAAAAGACTAATCGGAAATTTGTATGGCTGAGAAAATTTCCTATCTTTTCATAGGTTATAACTTTTTGTACGGTAATTAATAAAAAAGTTACGAGGGAATAACAAATTTTAACAAAAATTTGGTATTTCCCCCGTATATTGAAAACTATAGAAGATATAAAAGAACTAATTGGAACTTTGGATTTTTAAAAATATTTCCTATCTTTTGATAGGTTATAACTTTTTGTACGTTAATTATTAAAAAAGTTACGAGGGATTTACAAATTTTAACAAAAATTTTGTATTTCCCATGTATATTAAAAACTATAAAAGATATAAAAAGACTAATCGGAAATTTGAATTGCTAAAAAAATTTCCTATCTTTTCATAGGTTACAGCTTTTTGTACGGTAATTAATAACAAAGTTACGAGGGAATTTCAAATTTTAACAAAAATTTGGTATTTCCCCCGTATATTGAAAACTATAAAAGATATAAAAAAAATAATTGGAATTTTGGAGTTCTAAAAAAATTTCCTTTCTTTTGATAAGTTATAATTTTTTGTACGGTAATTAATAAAAAAGTTACGAGAAAATTACAAATTTTAACAAAAATTTTGTATTTCCCCCGTATATTGAAAACTATAAAAGATATGAAAAAACTAGTTGAAATTTTGAATTTTTAAGAAAATTTTCTATCTTTAAATAGGTTCTTACTTTCTGTATGTTAATTAATAAACAGGTTACAAGGGATTTACAAATTTTAACAAAAATTTGGTATTGCCCCCGTATATTGAAAACTAAAAAAGATATAAAAAGACTAATCGGAAATTTGTATTGCTGAGAAAATTTCCTATCTTTTGATAGGTTATAACTTTTTGTACGGTAATTAATAAAAAAGTTACGAGGGAATTTCAAATTTTAACAAGAATTTTGTATTTCCCCCGTATATTGAAAACTACAAAAGATATAAAAAAAATAATTGGATATTTGGATTGTTGAGAGAATTTCCTTTTTTTTGATAGGTTATAACTTTTTGTACGGTAAATAATAAAAAAGTTACGAGGGAATTACAAATTTTAACAAAAATTTTGTATTTTCCTCGTATATTAAAAACTATAAAAGATAAAAAAAAAATAATTAGAAATTTGAATTGCTGAGCAAATTTCCTTTCTTTTAATAGGTTATAACTTTTTGTACGTTAATTAAAAAAACAGTTACGAGGGAATTACAAATTTTAACTAAAATTTTGTATTTCCCCCGTATATTGAAAACTATAAAAGATATAAAAAGACTAATCGGAAATTTGTATGGCTGAGAAAATTTCCTATCTTTTCATAGGTTATAACTTTTTGTACGGTAATTAATAAAAAAGTTACGAGGGAATTTCAAATTTTAACAAAAATTTTGTATTTCCCCCGTATATTGAAAACTATAAAAGATATGAAAAAACTAGTTGAAATTTTGAATTTTTAAGAAAATTTTCTATCTTTAAATAGGTTCTTACTTTCTGTATGTTAATTAATAAACAGGTTACAAGGGATTTACAAATTTTAACAAAAATTTGGTATTGCCCCCGTATATTGAAAACTATAAAAGATATAAAAAGACTAATCGGAAATTTGTATTGCTGAGAAAATTTCCTATCTTTTGATAGGTTATAACTTTTTGTACGGTAATTAATAAAAAAGTTACGGGGGAATTTCAAATTTTAACAAAAATTTTGTATTTTCCCCGTATATTGAAAACTACAAAAGATATAAAAAAAATAATTGGATATTTGGATTGTTGAGAGATTTTTCTTTTTTTTGATAGGTTATAACTTTTTGTACGGTAAATAATAAAAAAGTTACAAGGGAATTACCAATTTTAACAAAAATTTTGTATTTCCCTCGTATATTGAAAACTATAAAAGATATAAAAAAATTAATTGAAAATTTGGATTCTTGAGAAAATTTCCTATCTTTTGATAGGTTATAACTTTTTGTACGGTAATTAATAAAAAAGTTACGAGGGAATTTTAAATTTTAACAAAAATTTGGTATTTCCCCCATATATTGAAAACTATAAAAGCTATAAAAAAAATAATTGGAATTTTGAAATTCTAAAAAAATTTCCTTTCTTTTGATAAGTTATAACTTTTTGTACGGTAATTAATAAACAAGTTACGAGGGATTTACAAATTTTAACAAAAATTTTGTATTTCCCCCGTATATTGAAAACTATAAAAGATATAAAAAAAAATAATTAGATGTTTGGATTGTTGAGCAAATTTCCTTTCTTTTGATAGGTTACAACTTTTTGTACGTTAATTAAAAAAACAGTTACGAGGGAATTACAAATTTTAACAAAAATTTTGTATTTCCCCCGTATATTGAAAACTATAAAAGATATAAAAAGACTAATCGGAAATTTGTATGGCTGAGAAAATTTCCTATCTTTTGATAGGTTATACCTTTTTGTACGGTAATTATTAAAAAAGTTACGAGGGAATTACAAATTTTAACAAAAATTTGGTATTTCCCCCGTATATTAAAAACTACAAAAGATATAAAAAAATTAATTGGATATTTGGATTGTTGAGAGAATTTCCTTTTTTTTGATAGGTTATAACTTTTTGTACGGTAAATAATAAAAAAGTTACGAGGGAATTACAAATTTTAACAAAAATTTTGTATTTCCCTCGTATATTGAAAACTATAAAAGATATAAAAAAAATAATTGAAAATTTGGATTCTTGAGAAAATTTCCTATCTTTTAATGAGTTATAACTTTTTGTACGGTAATTAATAAAAAAGTTACGAGGGAATTACAAATTTTAACAAAAATTTGGTATTTCGCCCATATATTGAAAACTATAAAAGATATAAAAAAAATAATTGGAATTTTGAAATTCTAAAAAAATTTCCTTTCTTTTGATAAGTTATAACTTTTTGTACGGTAATTAATAAAAAAGTTACGAGGGAATTTCAAATTTTAACAAAAATTTTGTATTTCCCCCGTATATTGAAAACTACAAAACATATAAAAAAATTAATTGAAAATTTGGATTGTTGAGAGAATTTCCTATGTTTTGATGGGTTATAACTTTTTGTACGGTAAATAATAAAAAAGTTACGAGGGAATTACAAATTTTAACAAAAATTTTGTATTTCCCCCGGATATTAAAAACTATAAAAGATATAAAAAAATTTATTAAAAATTTGGATTCTTAAAAAATTTCCTATCTTTTGATAGGTTATAACTTTTTGTACGGTAATTAATAAAAAAGTTACGAGGGAATTACAAATTTTAACAAAAATTTGGTATTTCCCCCGTATATTGAAAACTATAAAAGATATAAAAAAAATAATTGGAATTTTGGAGTTCTAAAAAAATTTCCTTTCTTTTGATAAGTTATAATTTTTTGTACGGTAATTAATAAAAAAGTTACGAGGGAATTACAAATTTTAACAAAAATTTTGTATTTCCCTCGTATATTGAAAACTATAAAAGATATGAAAAAACTAGTTGAAATTTTGAATTTTTAAGAAAATTTTCTATCTTTAAATAGGTTCTAACTTTTTATATGTTAATTAATAAACAGGTTACGAGGGATTTACAAATTTTAACAAAAATTTGGTATTGCCCCCGTATATTGAAAACTATAAAAGATATAAAAAGACTAATCGGAAATTTCTATTGCTGAGAAAATTTCCTATCTTTTGATGGGTTATAACTTTTTGTACGGTAATTAATAAAAAAGTTACGAGGGAATTTCAAATTTTAACAAAAATTTTGTGTTTCCCCCGTATATTGAAAACTACAAAAGATATAAAAAAAATAATTGAATATTTGGATTGTTGAGAGAATTTCCTATCTTTTGATAGGTTATAACTTTTTGTACGGTAATTAATAAAAAAGTTACGAGGGAATTACAAATTTTAACAAAAATTTTGTATTTCCATCGTATATTGAAAACTATAAAAGATATAAAAAAATTAATTGAAAATTTGGATTCTTGAGAAAATTTCCTATCTTTTGATAGGTTATAACTTTTTGTACGGTAATTAATAAAAAAGTTACGAGGGAATTTCAAATTTTAACAAAAATTTTGTATTTCCCCCGTATATTGAAAACTATAAAAGATATAAAAAAAATAATTGGATATTTGGATTGTTGAGCAAATTTCCTTTCTTTTGATAGGTTATAACTTTTTGTACGTTAATTAAAAAACCGGTTACGAGGGAATTACAAATTTTAACAAAAATTTTGTATTTCCCCCGTATATTGAAAACTATAAAAGATATAAAAGGACTAATCGAAAATTTATATGGCTGAGAAAATTTCCTATCTTTTGATAGGTTATAACTTTTTGTACGGTAATTAATAAAAAAGTTACGAGGGAATTACAAATTTTAACAAAAATTTGGTATTTCCCCAATATATTGAAAACTATAAAAGATAAAAAAAATTATTAAGAAATTTGGATTGCTAAGCAAATTTCCTTTCTCTTGATAGGTTATAACTTTTTGTACGTTAATTAAAAAACAGTTACGAGGGAATTACAAATTTTAACAAAAATTTTGTATTTTCCCCGTATATTGAAAACTATAAAAGATATAAAAAGACTAATCGGAAATTTGTATGGCTGAGAAAATTTCCTATCTTTTCATAGGTTATAACTTTTTGTACGGTAATTAATAAAAAAGTTACGAGGGAATAACAAATTTTAACAAAAATTTGGTATTTCCCCCGTATATTGAAAACTATAGAAGATATAAAAGAACTAATTGGAACTTTGGATTTTTAAAAATATTTCCTATCTTTTGATAGGTTATAACTTTTTGTACGTTAATTATTAAAAAAGTTACGAGGGATTTACAAATTTTAACAAAAATTTTGTATTTCCCATGTATATTAAAAACTATAAAAGATATAAAAAGACTAATCGGAAATTTGGATTGCTAAAAGAATTTCCTATCTTTTCATAGGTTACAGCTTTTTGTACGGTAATTAATAAAAAAGTTACGAGGGAATTTCAAATTTTAACAAAAATTTGGTATTTCCCCCGTATATTGAAAACTATAAAAGATATAAAAAAAATAATTGGAATTTTGGAGTTCTAAAAAAATTTCCTTTCTTTTGATAAGTTATAATTTTTTGTACGGTAATTAATAAAAAAGTTACGAGAAAATTACAAATTTTAACAAAAATTTTGTATTTCCCCCGTATATTGAAAACTATAAAAGATATGAAAAAACTAGTTGAAATTTTGAATTTTTAAGAAAATTTTCTATCTTTAAATAGGTTCTTACTTTCTGTATGTTAATTAATAAACAGGTTACAAGGGATTTACAAATTTTAACAAAAATTTGGTATTGCCCCCGTATATTGAAAACTAAAAAAGATATAAAAAGACTAATCGGAAATTTGTATTGCTGAGAAAATTTCCTATCTTTTGATAGGTTATAACTTTTTGTACGGTAATTAATAAAAAAGTTACGAGGGAATTTCAAATTTTAACAAAAATTTTGTATTTCCCCCGTATATTGAAAACTACAAAAGATATAAAAAAAATAATTGGATATTTGGATTGTTGAGAGAATTTCCTTTTTTTTGATAGGTTATAACTTTTTGTACGGTAAATAATAAAAAAGTTACGAGGGAATTACAAATTTTAACAAAAATTTTGTATTTTCCTCGTATATTAAAAACTATAAAAGATAAAAAAAAAATAATTAGAAATTTGAATTGCTGAGCAAATTTCCTTTCTTTTAATAGGTTATAACTTTTTGTACGTTAATTAAAAAAACAGTTACGAGGTAATTACAAATTTTAACAAAAATTTTGTATTTCCCCCGTATATTGAAAACTATAAAAGATATAAAAAGACTAATCGGAAATTTGTATGGCTGAGAAAATTTCCTATCTTTTCATAGGTTATAACTTTTTGTACGGTAATTAATAAAAAAGTTACGAGGGAATTTCAAATTTTAACAAAAATTTTGTATTTCCCCCGTATATTGAAAACTATAAAAGATATGAAAAAACTAGTTGAAATTTTGAATTTTTAAGAAAATTTTCTATCTTTAAATAGGTTCTTACTTTCTGTATGTTAATTAATAAACAGGTTACAAGGGATTTACAAATTTTAACAAAAATTTGGTATTGCCCCCGTATATTGAAAACTATAAGTGATATAAAAAGACTAATCGGAAATTTGTATTGCTGAGAAAATTTCCTATCTTTTGATAGGTTATAACTTTTTGTACGGTAATTAATAAAAAAGTTACGGGGGAATTTCAAATTTTAACAAAAATTTTGTATTTTCCCCGTATATTGAAAACTACAAAAGATATAAAAAAAATAATTGGATATTTGGATTGTTGAGAGATTTTTCTTTTTTTTGATAGGTTATAACTTTTTGTACGGTAAATAATAAAAAAGTTACGAGGGAATTACCAATTTTAACAAAAATTTTGTATTTCCCTCGTATATTGAAAACTATAAAAGATATAAAAAAATTAATTGAAAATTTAGATTCTTGAGAAAATTTCCTATCTTTTGATAGGTTATAACTTTTTGTACGGTAATTAATAAAAAAGTTACTAGGGAATTACAAATTTTAACAAAAATTTGGTATTTCCCCCATATATTGAAAACTATAAAAGATATAAAAAAAATAATTGGAATTTTGAAATTCTAAAAAAATTTCCTTTCTTTTGATAAGTTATAACTTTTTGAACGGTAATTAATAAAAAAGTTACGAGGGAATTACAAATTTTAACAAAAATTTTGTATTTCCCCCGTATATTGAAAACTATAAAAGATATAAAAAAACTAGTTGGAATTTTGAATTTTTAAGAAAATTTTCTATCTTTTAATAGGTTATAACTTTCTGTATGTTAATTAATAAACAAGTTACGAGGGATTTACAAATTTTAACAAAAATTTGGTATTTCCCCCGTACATTGAAAACTATAAAAGATATAAAAAGACTAATCGGAAATTTGTATTGCTGAGAAAATTTTCTATCTTTTGATAGGTTATAACTTTTTGTACCGTAATTAATAAAAAAGTTACGAGGGAATTTCAAATTTTAACAAAAATTTTGTGTTTCCCCCGTATATTGAAAACTACAAAAGATATAAAAAAAATAATTGAATATTTGGATTGTTGAGAGAATTTCCTATCTTTTGATAGGTTATAACTTTTTGTACGTTAATTAAAAAAACAGTTACGAGGGAATTACAAATTTTAACAAAAATTTTGTACTTCCCCCGTATATTGAAAACTATAAAAGATATAAAAAGACTAATCGGAAATTTGTATGGCTGAGAAAATTTCCTATCTTTTGATAGGTTATAACTTTTTGTAGGGTAATTAATAAAAAAGTTACGAGGGAATTACAAATTTTAACAAAAATTTGGTATTTCCCCCGTATATTGAAAACTATAAAAGATATAAAAAAAATAATTGGAATTTTGGAGTTCTAAAAAAATTTCCTTTCTTTTGATAAGTTATAATTTTTTGTACGGTAATTAATAAAAAAGTTACGAGGGAATTACCAATTTTAACAAAAATTTTGTATTTCCCTCGTATATTGAAAACTATAAAAGATATGAAAAAACTAGTTGAAATTTTAAATTTTTAAGAAAATTTTCTATCTTTAAATAGGTTCTAACTTTTTGTATGTTAATTAATAAACAGGTTACGAGGGATTTACAAATTTTAACAAAAATTTGGTATTGCCCCCGTATATTGAAAACTATAAAAGATATAAAAAGACTAATCGGAAATTTATATTGCTGAGAAAATTTCCTATCTTTTGATGGGTTATAACTTTTTGTACGGTAATTAATAAAAAAGTTACGAGGGAATTTCAAATTTTAACAAAAATTTTGTGTTTCCCCCGTATATTGAAAACTACAAAAGATATAAAAAAAATAATTGAATATTTGGATTGTTGAGAGAATTTCCTATCTTTTGATAGGTTATAACTTTTTGTACGGTAATTAATAAAAAAGTTACGAGGGAATTACAAATTTTAACAAAAATTTTGTATTTCCATCGTATATTGAAAACTATAAAAGATATAAAAAAATTAATTGAAAATTTGGATTCTTGAGAAAATTTCCTATCTTTTGATAGGTTATAACTTTTTGTACGGTAATTAATAAAAAAGTTACGAGGGAATTTCAAATTTTAACAAAAATTTTGTATTTCCCCCGTATATTGAAAACTACAACAGATATAAAAAAATTAATTGAAAATTTAGATTCTTGAGAAAATTTCCTATCTTTTGATAGGTTATAACTTTTTGTACGGTAATTAATAAAAAAGTTACGAGGGAATTACAAATTTTAACAAAAATTTGGTATTTCCCCCATATATTGAAAACTATAAAAGATATAAAAAAAATAATTGGAATTTTGAAATTCTAAAAAAATTTCCTTTCTTTTGATAAGTTATAACTTTTTGAACGGTAATTAATAAAAAAGTTACGAGGGAATTACAAATTTTAACAAAAATTTTGTATTTCCCCCGTATATTGAAAACTATAAAAGATATAAAAAAACTAGTTGGAATTTTGAATTTTTAAGAAAATTTTCTATCTTTTAATAGGTTATAACTTTCTGTATGTTAATTAATAAACAAGTTACGAGGGATTTACAAATTTTAACAAAAATTTGGTATTTCCCCCGTACATTGAAAACTATAAAAGATATAAAAAGACTAATCGGAAATTTGTATTGCTGAGAAAATTTCCTATCTTTTAATAGGTTATAACTTTTTGTACCGTAATTAATAAAAAAGTTACGAGGGAATTTCAAATTTTAACAAAAATTTTGTATTTCCCCCGTATATTAAAAACTATAAAAGATATAAAAAAAATAATTGGATATTTGGATTGTTGAGCAAATTTCCTTTCTTTTGATAGGTTATAACTTTTTGTACGTTAATTAAAAAAACAGTTACGAGGGAATTACAAATTTTAACAAAAATTTTGTACTTCCCCCGTATATTGAAAACTATAAAAGATATAAAAAGACTAATCGGAAATTTGTATGGCTGAGAAAATTTCCTATCTTTTGATAGGTTATAACTTTTTGTAGGGTAATTAATAAAAAAGTTACGAGGGAATTACAAATTTTAACAAAAATTTGGTATTTCCCCCGTATATTAAAAACTACAAAAAAAATAAAAAAATTAATTGGATATTTGGATTGTTGAGAGAATTTCCTTTTTTTTGATAGGTTATAACTTTTTGTACGGTAAATAATAAAAAAGTTACGAGGGAATTACAAATTTTAACAAAAATTTTGTATTTCCCTCGTATATTGAAAACTATAAAAGATATAAAAAAAATAATTGAAAATTTGGATTCTTGAGAAAATTTCCTATCTTTTGATGAGTTATAACTTTTTGTACGGTAATTAATAAAAAAGTTACGAGGGAATTACAAATTTTAACAAAAATTTGGTATTTCCCCCATATATTGAAAACTATAAAAGATATAAAAAAAATAATTGGAATTTTGAAATTCTAAAAAAATTTCCTTTCTTTTGATAAGTTATAACTTTTTGTACGGTAATTAATAAAAAAGTTACGAGGGAATTTCAAATTTTAACAAAAATTTTGTATTTCCCCCGTATATTGAAAACTACAAAACATATAAAAAAATTAATTGAAAATTTGGATTGTTGAGAGAATTTCCTAAGTTTTGATGGGTTATAACTTTTTGTACGGTAAATAATAAAAAAGTTACGAGGGAATTACAAATTTTAACAAAAATTTTGTATTTCCCCCGGATATTGAAAACTATAAAAGATATAAAAAAATTTATTAAAAATTTGGATTCTTAAAAAATTTCCTATCTTTTGATAGGTTATAACTTTTTGTACGGTAATTAATAAAAAAGTTACGAGGGAATTACAAATTTTAACAAAAATTTGGTATTTCCCCCGTATATTGAAAACTATAAAAGATATAAAAAAAATAATTGGAATTTTGGAGTTCTAAAAAAATTTCCTTTCTTTTGATAAGTTATAATTTTTTGTACGGTAATTAATAAAAAAGTTACGAGGGAATTACAAATTTTAACAAAAATTTTGTATTTCCCTCGTATATTGAAAACTATAAAAGATATGAAAAAACTAGTTGAAATTTTGAATTTTTAAGAAAATTTTCTATCTTTAAATAGGTTCTAACTTTCTGTATGTTAATTAATAAACAGGTTACGAGGGATTTACAAATTTTAACAAAAATTTGGTATTGCCCCCGTATATTGAAAACTATAAAAGATATAAAAAGACTAATCGGAAATTTTTATTGCTGAGAAAATTTCCTATCTTTTAATGGGTTATAACTTTTTGTACGGTAATTAATAAAAAAGTTACGAGGGAATTTCAAATTTTAACAAAAATTTTGTGTTTCCCCCGTATATTGAAAACTACAAAAGATATAAAAAAAATAATTGAATATTTGGATTGTTGAGAGAATTTCCTATCTTTTGATAGGTTATAACTTTTTGTACGGTAATTAATAAAAAAGTTACGAGGGAATTACAAATTTTAACAAAAATTTTGTATTTCCCTCGTATATTGAAAACTATAAAAGATATAAAAAAATTAATTGAAAATTTGGATTCTTGAGAAAATTTCCTATCTTTTGATAGGTTATAACTTTTTGTACGGTAATTAATAAAAAAGTTACGAGGGAATTTCAAATTTTAACAAAAATTTTGTATTTCCCCCGTATATTGAAAACTACAACAGATATAAAAAAATTAATTGAAAATTTAGATTCTTGAGAAAATTTCCTATCTTTTGATAGGTTATAACTTTTTGTACGGTAATTAATAAAAAAGTTACGAGGGAATTACAAATTTTAACAAAAATTTGGTATTTCCCCCATATATTGAAAACTATAAAAGATATAAAAAAAATAATTGGAATTTTGAAATTCTAAAAAAATTTCCTTTCTTTTGATAAGTTATAACTTTTTGAACGGTAATTAATAAAAAAGTTACGAGGGAATTACAAATTTTAACAAAAATTTTGTATTTCCCCCGTATATTGAAAACTATAAAAGATATAAAAAAACTAGTTGGAATTTTGAATTTTTAAGAAAATTTTCTATCTTTTAATAGGTTATAACTTTCTGTATGTTAATTAATAAACAAGTTACGAGGGATTTACAAATTTTAACAAAAATTTGGTATTTCCCCCGTACATTGAAAACTATAAAAGATATAAAAAGACTAATCGGAAATTTGTATTGCTGAGAAAATTTCCTATCTTTTGATAGGTTATAACTTTTTGTACCGTAATTAATAAAAAGTTACGAGGGAATTTCAAATTTTAACAAAAATTTTGTATTTCCCCCGTATATTGAAAACTATAAAAGATATAAAAAAAATAATTGGATATTTGGATTGTTGAGCAAATTTCCTTTCTTTTGATAGGTTATAACTTTTTGTACGTTAATTAAAAAAACAGTTACGAGGGAATTACAAATTTTAACAAAAATTTTGTACTTCCCCCGTATATTGAAAACTATAAAAGATATAAAAAGACTAATCGGAAATTTGTATGGCTGAGAAAATTTCCTATCTTTTGATAGGTTATAACTTTTTGTAGGGTAATTAATAAAAAAGTTACGAGGGAATTACAAATTTTAACAAAAATTTGGTATTTCCCCCGTATATTGAAAACTATAGAAGATATGAAAGAACTAATTGGAACTTTGGATTTTTAAAAATATTTCCTATCTTTTGATAGGTTATAACTTTTTGTACGTTAATTATTAAAAAAGTTACGAGGGATTTACAAATTTTAACAAAAATTTGGTATTTCCCCCGTATATTGAAAACTATAAAAGATAAAAAAAAATATTAAGAAATTTGGATTGCTAAGCAAATTTCCTTTCTCTTGATAGGTTATAACTTTTTGTACGTTAATTAAAAAAACAGTTACGAGGGAATTACAAATTTTAACAAAAATTTTGTATTTTCCCCGTATATTGAAAACTATAAAAGATAAAAAAAAAATAATTAGAAATTTAAATTGCTGAGCAAATTTCCTTTCTTTTAATAGGTTATAACTTTTTGTACGTTAAATAAAAAAAACAGTTACGAGGGAATTACAAATTTTAACAAAAATTTTGTATTTCCCCCGTATATTGAAAACTATAAAAGATATAAAAAGACTAATCGGAAATTTGTATGGCTGAGAAAATTTCCTATCTTTTCATAGGTTATAACTTTTTGTACGGTAATTAATAAAAAAGTTACGAGGGAATTTCAAATTTTAACAAAAATTTTGTATTTCCCCCGTATATTGAAAACTACAAAAGATATAAAAAAATTAATTGAAAATTTGGATTGTTGAGAGAATTTCCTATCTTTTGATAGGTTATAACTTTTTGTACGGTAAATAATAAAAAAGTTACGAGGGAATTACAAATTTTAACAAAAATTTTGTATTTCCCCTGTATATTGAAAACTATAAAAGATATAAAAAGACTAGTCAAAAATTTGTATGGCTGAGAAAATTTCCTATCTTTTGATAGGTTATAACTTTTTGTACGGTATTTAATAAAAAAGTTACGAGGGAATTACAAATTTTAACACAAATTTGGTATTTTCCCCGTATATTAAAAACTATAGAAGGTATGAAAGAACTAATTGGAACTTTGGATTTTTAAGAGTATTTCCTATCTTTTGATAGGTTACAACTTTTTGTACGTTAATTAATAAAAAAGTTACGAGGGATTTACAAATTTAAAAAAAAAATTTGTATTTCCCCCGTATATTGAAAACTATAAAAGGTATAAAAAGACTAATCGGAAATTTGGATTGCTAAATAAATTTCCTATCTTTTAATAGGTTATAACTTTTTGTACGGTAATTAATAAAAAAATTACGAGAGAATTTTTAATTTTAACAAAAATTTTGTATTTCCCCCGTATATTGAAAACTACAAAAGATATAAAAAAATTAATTGGATATTTGGATTGTTGAGAGAATTTCCTATCTTTTGATAGGTTATAACTTTTTGTACGGTAAATAATAAAAAAGTTACGAGGGAATTACAAATTTTAACAAAAATTTTGTATTTCCCCCGGATATTGAAAACTATAAAAGATATAAAAAAATTAATTTTTTGTACGGTAATTAATAAAAAAGTTACGAGGGAATTACAAATTTTAACAAAAATTTGGTATTTCCCACGTATATTGAAAACTATAAAAGATATAAAAAAAATAATTGGAATTTTGGATTGCTAAAAAAATTTCCTATCTTTTAATAGGTTATAGCTTTTTGTACGGTAATTAATAAAAAAGTTACGAGGGAATTTAAAATTTTAACCAAAATTTTGTATTTCCCCCGTATATTGAAAACTACAAAAGATATAAAAAAGTTAATTGAAAATTTGGATTTTTGAGAGAATTT
Source organism: Altica lythri (assembly GCA_964028335.1). Classification (NCBI taxonomy): domain Eukaryota; kingdom Metazoa; phylum Arthropoda; class Insecta; order Coleoptera; family Chrysomelidae; genus Altica; species Altica lythri. Next base: position 103,522 of record CAXIIO010000098.1, on the reverse strand, counting down.
CCTATCTTTTGATAGGTTATAACTTTTTGTACGGTAAATAATAAAAAAGTTACGAGGGAATTACAAATTTTAACAAAAATTTTGTATTTCCCCCGTATATTGAAAACTATAAAAGATAAAAGAAATTATTAAGAAATTTGGATTGCTGAGCAAATTTCCTTTCTTTTAATAGGTTATAACTTTTTGTACGTTAATTAAAAAAACAGTTACGAGGGAATTACAAATTTTAACAAAAATTTTGTATTTCCCCCGTATATTGAAAACTATAAAAGATATAAAAAGACTAATCGGAAATTTGTATTGCTGAGAAAATTTCCTATCTTTTCATAGGTTATAACTTTTTGTACGGTAATTAATAAAAAAGTTACGAGGGAATTTCAAATTTTAACAGAAATTTTGTATTTTCCCCGTATATTGAAAACTACAAAAGATATAAAAAAAATAATTGGATATTTGGATTGTTGAGAAAATTTCCTATCTTTTGATAGGTTATAACTTTTTGTACGGTAATTAATAAAAAAGTTACGAGGGAATTTTAAATTTTAACAAAAATTTGGTATTTCCCCCATATATTGAAAACTATAAAAGATATAAAAAAATTAATTGAAAATTTGGATTCTTGAGAAAATTTCCTATCTTTTGATAGGTTATAACTTTTTGTACGGTAATTAATAAAAAAGTTACGAGGGAATTTTAAATTTTAACAAAAATTTGGTATTTCCCCCATATATTGAAAACTATAAAAGCTATAAAAAAAATAATTGGAATTTTGAAATTCTAAAAAAATTTCCTTTCTTTTGATAAGTTATAACTTTTTGTACGGTAATTAATAAAAAAGTTACGAGGGAATTACAAATTTTAACAAAAATTTTGTATTTCCCCCGTATATTGAAAACTATAAAAGATATGAAACAACTAGTTGGAATTTTGAATTTTTAAGAAAATTTTCTATCCTTTAATAGGTTATAACTTTCTGTATGTTAATTAATAAACAAGTTACGAGGGATTTACAAATTTTAACAAAAATTTGGTATTGCCCCCGTACATTGAAAACTATAAAGGATATAAAAAGACTAATCGGAAATTTGTATTGCTGAGAAAATTTCCTATCTTTTGATAGGTTATAACTTTTTGTACCGTAATTAATAAAAAAGTTACGAGGGAATTTCAAATTTTAACAAAAATTTTGTATTTCCCCCGTATATTGAAAACTATAAAAGATATAAAAAAAAATAATTAGATGTTTGGATTGTTGAGCAAATTTCCTTTCTTTTGATAGGTTATAACTTTTTGTACGTTAATTAAAAAAACAGTTACGAGGGAATTACAAATTTTAACAAAAATTTTGTATTTCCCCCGTATATTGAAAACTATAAAAGATATAAAAAGACTAATCGGAAATTTGTATGGCTGAGAAAATTTCCTATCTTTTGATAGGTTATACCTTTTTGTACGGTAATTATTAAAAAAGTTACGAGGGAATTACAAATTTTAACAAAAATTTGGTTTTTCCCCCGTATATTAAAAACTACAAAAGATATAAAAAAATTAATTGGATATTTGGATTGTTGAGAGAATTTCCTTTTTGTTGATAGGTTATAACTTTTTGTACGGTAAATAATAAAAAAGTTACGAGGGAATTACAAATTTTAACAAAAATTTTGTATTTCCCTCGTATATTGAAAACTATAAAAGATATAAAAAAAATAATTGAAAATTTGGATTCTTGAGAAAATTTCCTATCTTTTGATAGGTTATAACTTTTTGTACGGTAATTAATAAAAAAGTTACGAGGGAATTACAAATTTTAACAAAAATTTGGTATTTCCCCCATATATTGAAAACTATAAAAGATATAAAAAAAATAATAGGAATTTTGAAATTCTAAAAAAATTTCCTTTCTTTTGATAAGTTATAACTTTTTGTACGGTAATTAATAAAAAAGTTACGAGGGAATTTCAAATTTTAACAAAAATTTTGTATTTCCCCCGTATATTGAAAACTACAAAACATATAAAAAAATTAATTGAAAATTTGGATTGTTGAGAGAATTTCCTATGTTTTGATGGGTTATAACTTTTTGTACGGTAAATAATAAAAAAGTTACGAGGGAATTACAAATTTTAACAAAAATTTTGTATTTCCCCCGGATATTCAAAAATTTTAAAAGATATAAAAAAATTTATTAAAAATTTGGATTCTTAAAAAATTTCCTATCTTTTGATAGGTTATAACTTTTTGTACGGTAATTAATAAAAAGTTACGAGGGAATTACAAATTTTAACAAAAATTTGGTATTTCCCCCGTATATTGAAAACTATAAAAGATATAAAAAAAATAATTGGAATTTTGGAGTTCTAAAAAAATTTCCTTTCTTTTGATAAGTTATAATTTTTTGTACGGTAATTAATAAAAAAGTTACGAGGGAATTACAAATTTTAACAAAAATTTTGTATTTCCCTCGTATATTGAAAACTATAAAAGATATGAAAAAACTAGTTGAAATTTTGAATTTTTAAGAAAATTTTCTATCTTTAAATAGGTTCTAACTTTCTGTATGTTAATTAATAAACAGGTTACGAGGGATTTACAAATTTTAACAAAAATTTGGTATTGCCCCCGTATATTGAAAACTATAAAAGATATAAAAAGACTAATCGGAAATTTGTATTGCTGAGAAAATTTCCTATCTTTTGATAGGTTATAACTTTTTGTACGGTAATTAATAAAAAAGTTACGAGGGAATTTCAAATTTTAACAAAAATTTTGTATTTCCCCCGTATATTGAAAACTACAAAAGATATAAAAAAAATAATTGAATATTTGGATTGTTGAGAGAATTTCCTATCTTTTGATAGGTTATAACTTTTTGTACGGTAATTAATAAAAAAGTTACGAGGGAATTACAAATTTTAACAAAAATTTTGTATTTCCCTCGTATATTGAAAACTATAAAAGATATAAAAAAATTAATTAAAAATTTGGATTCTTGAGAAAATTTCCTATCTTTTGATAGGTTATAACTTTTTGTACGGTAATTAATAAAAAAGTTACGAGGGAATTTCAAATTTTAACAAAAATTTTGTATTTCCCCCGTATATTGAAAACTACAACAGATATAAAAAAATTAATTGAAAATTTAGATTCTTGAGAAAATTTCCTATCTTTTGATAGGTTATAACTTTTTGTACGGTAATTAATAAAAAAGTTACAAGGGAATTACAAATTTTAACAAAAATTTGGTATTTCCCCCATATATTAAAAACTATAAAAGATATAAAAAAAATAATTGGAATTTTGAAATTCTAAAAAAATTTCCTTTCTTTTGATAAGTTATAACTTTTTGAACGGTAATTAATAAAAAAGTTACGAGGGAATTACAAATTTTAACAAAAATTTTGTATTTCCCCCGTATATTGAAAACTATAAAAGATATAAAAAAACTAGTTGGAATTTTGAATTTTTAAGAAAATTTTCTATCTTTTAATAGGTTATAACTTTCTGTATGTTAATTAATAAACAAGTTACGAGGGATTTACAAATTTTAACAAAAATTTGGTATTTCCCCCGTACATTGAAAACTATAAAAGATATAAAAAGACTAATCGGATATTTGGATTGTTGAGCAAATTTCCTTTCCTTTGATAGGTTATAACTTTTTGTACGTTAATTAAAAAAACAGTTACGAGGGAATTACAAATTTTAACAAAAATTGTGTACTTCCCCCGTATATTGAAAACTATAAAAGATATAAAAAGACTAATCGGAAATTTGTATGGCTGAGAAAATTTCCTATCTTTTGATAGGTTATAACTTTTTGTACGGTAATTAATAAAAAAGTTACGAGGGAATTACAAATTTTAAGAAAAATTTGGTATTTCCCCCGTATATTGAAAACTATAAAAGATATGAAAGAACTAATTGGAACTTTGGATTTTTAAAAATATTTCCTATCTTTTGATAGGTTATAACTTTTTGTACGTTAATTATTAAAAAAATTACGAGGGATTTACAAATTTTAACAAAAATTTGGTATTTCCCCCGTATATTGAAAACTATAAAAGAAAAAAAAAATTATTAAGAAATTTGAATTGCTAAGCAAATTTCCTTTCTCTTGATAGGTTATAACTTTTTGTACGTTAATTAAAAAAACAGTTACGAGGGAATTACAAATTTTAACAAAAATTTTGTATTTTCCCCGTATATTGAAAACTATAAAAGATAAAAAAAAATTAATTAGAAATTTGAATTGCTGAGCAAATTTCCTTTCTTTTAATAGGTTATAACTTTTTGTACGTTAATTAAAAAAACAGTTACGAGGGAATTACAAATTTTAACAAAAATTTTGTATTTCCCCCGTATATTGAAAACTATAAAAGATATAAAAAGACTAATCGGAAATTTGTATGGCTGAGAAAATTTCCTATCTTTTCATAGGTTATAACTTTTTGTACGGTAATTAATAAAAAAGTTACGAGGGAATTTAAAATTTTAACAAAAATTTTGTATTTCCCCCGTATATTGAAAACTACAAAAGATATAAAAAAATTAATTGAAAATTTGGATTGTTGAGAGAATTTCCTATCTTTTGATAGGTTATAACTTTTTGTACGGTAAATAATAAAAAAGTTACGAGGGAATTACAAATTTTAACAAAAATTTTGTATTTCCCCTGTATATTGAAAACTATAAAAGATATAAAAAGACTAGTCAAAAATTTGTATGGCTGAGAAAATTTCCTATCTTTTGATAGGTTATAACTTTTTGTACGGTATTTAATAAAAAAGTTACGAGGGAATTACAAATTTTAACACAAATTTGGTATTTTCCCCGTATATTAAAAACTATTGAAGGTATGAAAGAACTAATTGGAACATTGGATTTTTAAGAGTATTTCCTATCTTTTGATAGGTTACAACTTTTTGTACGTTAATTAATAAAAAAGTTACGAGGGATTTACAAATTTAAAAAAAAAATTTGTATTTCCCCCGTATATTGAAAACTATAAAAGGTATAAAAAGACTAATCGGAAATTTGGATTGCTAAATAAATTTCCTATCTTTTAATAGGTTATAACTTTTTGTACGGTAATTAATAAAAAAGTTACGAGGGAATTTTAAATTTTAACAAAAATTTTGTATTTCCCCCGTATATTGAAAACTACAAATGATATAAAAAAATTAATTGGATATTTGGATTATTGAGAGAATTTCCTATCTTTTGATAGGTTATAACTTTTTGTACGGTAAATAATAAAAAAGTTACGAGGGAATTACAAATTTTAACAAAAATTTTGTATTTCCCCCGGATATTGAAAACTATAAACGACATAAAAAAATTAATTTTTTGTACGGTAATTAATAAAAAAGTTACGAGGGAATTACAAATTTTAACAAAAATTTGGTATTTCCCACGTATATTGAAAACTATAAAAGATATAAAAAAAATAATTGGAATTTTGGAGTTCTAAAAAAATTTCCTTTCTTTTCATAAGTTATAACTTTTTGTACGGTAATTATTAAAAAAGTTACGAGGGATTTACAAATTTTAACAAAAATTTTGTATTTCCCCCGTATATTGAAAACTATAAAAGATATAAAAAGACTAATCGGAAATTTGGATTGCTAAAAAAATTTCCTATCTTCTAATAGGTTATAGCTTTTTGTACGGTAATTAATAAAAAAGTTACGAGGGAATTTAAAATTTTAACCAAAATTTTGTATTTCCCCCGTATATTGAAAACTACAAAAGATATAAAAAAGTTAATTGAAAATTTGGATTTTTGAGAGAATTTCCTATCTTTTGATGGGTTATAACTTTTTGTACGGTAAATAATAAAAAAGTTACGAGGGAATTACAAATTTTAACAAAAATTTTGTATTTCCCCCGGATATTGAAAACTATAAAAGATATAAAAAAATTAATTTTTTGTACGGTAATTAATAAAAAAGTTACGAGGGAATTACAAATTTTAACAAAAATTTGGTATTTCCCCCGTATATTGAAAACTATAAAAGATATAAAAAAAATAATTGGAATTTTGGAGTTCTAAAAAAATTTCCTTTCTTTTGATAAGTTATAATTTTTTGTACGGTAATTAATAAAAAAGTTACGAGGGAATTACAAATTTTAACAAAAATTTTGTATTTCCCCCGTATATTGAAAACTTTAAAAGATATGAAAAAACTGGTTAAAATTTTGAATTTTTAAGAAAATTTTCTATCTTTAAATAGGTTCTAACTTTCTGTATGTTAATTAATAAACAGGTTACGAGGGATTTACAAATTTTAACAAAAATTTGGTATTGCCCCCGTATATTGAAAACTATAAAAGATATAAAAAGACTAATCGAAAATTTGTATTGCTGAGAAAATTTCCTATCTTTTGATAGGTTATAACTTTTTGTACGGTAATTAATAAAAAAGTTACGAGGGAATTTCAAATTTTAACAAAAATTTGATATTTCCCCCGTATATTGAAAACTACCAAAGATATAAAAAAATTAATTAAAAATTTAGATTCTTGAGAAAATTTCCTATCTTTTGATAGGTTATAACTTTTTGTACGGTAATTAATAAAAAAGTTACGAGGGATTTACAAAATTTTAACAAAAATTTTGTATTTCCCCCATATATTGAAAACTGTAAAAGTTATAAAAAAAATAATTAGAATTTTGGAGTTCTAAAAAAATTTCCTTTCTTTTGATTAGTTATAACTTTTTGTACGGTAATTAATAAAAAAGTTACGAGGGAATTACAAATTTTAACAAAAATTTTGTATTTCTCCCGTATATTGAAAACTATAAAAGATATGAAAAAGCTAGTTGAAATTTTGAATTTTTAAGAAAATTTTCTATCTTTAAATAGGTTCTAACTTTCTGTATGTTAATTAATAAACAAGTTAGGAGGGATTTACAAATTTTAACAAAAATTTGGTATTGCCCCCGTATATTGAAAACTATAAAAGATATAAAAACACTAATCGGAAATTTGTATTGCTGAGAAAATTTCCTATCTTTTGATGGGTTATAACTTTTTGTACGGTAATTAATAAAAAAGTTACGAGGGAATTTCAAATTTTAACAAAAATTTGGTATTTCTCCCGTATATTGAAAACTACAAAAGGTATAAAAAAATTAATTGAAAATCTAGATTCTTGAGAAAATTTCCTATCTTTTGATAGGTTATAACTTTTTGTACGGTAATTAATAAAAAAGTTACGAGGGAATTACAAATTTTAACAAGAATTTTGTATTTCCCCCGTATATTGAAAACTATAAAAGATATAAAAAAAATAATTGGAATTTTGGAGTTCTAAAAAAATTTTCTTTCTTTTGATAAGTTATAACTTTTTGTACGGTAATTAATAAAAAAGTTACGAGGGAATTACAAATTTTAACAAAAATTTTGTATTTCCCCCGTATATTGAAAACTATAAAAGATATAAAAAAACTAGTTAGAATTTTAAATTTTTAAAAAATTTTCTATCTTTTAATAGGTTATAACTTTCTGTATGTTAATTAATAAACAAGTTACGAGGGATTTACAAATTTTAACAAAAATTTGGTATTTCCCCCGTATATTGAAAACTATAAAAGATATAAAAAGACTAATCGGAAATTTGTATTGTTTAGAAAATTTCCTATCTTTTGATAGGTTACAACTTTTTGTACGGTAATTAATAAAAAAGTTACGAGGGAATTTCAAATTTTAACAAAAATTTTCTATTTCCCCCGTATATTAAAAACTATAAAAGATATAAAAAAATTAATTGGATATTTGGATTGTTGAGAGAATTTCCTATCTTTTGATAGGTTACAACTTTTTGTACGGTAAATAATAAAAAAGTTACGAGGGAATTTCAAATTTTAACAAAAATTTTGTATTTCCCCCGTATATTAAAAACTATAAAAGATATAAAAAAAATAATTGGATATTTGGATTGTTGAGCAAATTTAATTTCTTTTGATAGGTTATGACTTTTTGTATGTTAATTAAAAAAACAGTTACGAGGGAATTACAAATTTTAACAAAAATTTTGTATTTCCCCCGTATATTGAAAACTATAAAAGATATAAAAAGACTAATCGGAAATTTGTATGGCTGAGAAAATTTCCTATCTTTTGATAGGTTATAACTTTTTGTACCGTAATTAATAAAAAATTTACGAGGGAATTACAAATTTTAACAAAAATTTTGTACTTCCCCCGTATATTGAAAACTATAAGAGATAAAAAAAATTATTAAGAAATTTGGATTGCTGAGCAAATTTCCTTTCTTTTAATAGGTTATAACTCTTTGTACGTTAATTAAAAAAACAGTTACGAGGGAATTACAAATTTTAACAAAAATTTTGTATTTCCCCCGTATATTGAAAACTATAAAAGATATAAAAAGACTAATCAGAAATTTGTATGGCTGATAAAATTTTCTATCTTTTGATAGGTTATAACTTTTTGTACGGTAATTAATAAAAAAGTTACGAGGGAATTTCAAATTTTAACAAAAATTTTGTATTTCCCCCGTATATTGAAAACTACAAAAGATATAAAAAAAATAATTGATATTTGGATTGTTGAGAGAATTTCCTTTTTTTTGATAGGTTATAACTTTTTGTACGGTAAATAATAAAAAAGTTACGAGGGAATTACAAATTTTAACAAAATTTTGTATTTCCCTCGTATATTAAAAACTATAAAAGATATAAAAAAATTAATTGAAAATTTGGATTCTTGAGAAAATTTCCTATCTTTTGATAGGTTATAGCTTTTTGTACGGTAATTAATAAAAAAGTTACGAGGGAATTACAAATTTTAACAAAAATTTGGTATTTCCCCCATATATTGAAAACTATAAAAGATATAAAAAAAATAATTGGAATTTTGAAATTCTAAAAAAAATTCCTTTCTTTTGATAAGTTATAACTTTTTGTACGGTAATTAATAAAAAAGTTACGAGGGAATTTTAAATTTTAACAAAAATTTTGTATTTCCCCCGTATATTGAAAACTACAAAAGATATAAAAAAATTAATTGAAAATTTGGATTTTTGAGAGAATTTCCTATCTTTTGATAGGTTATAACTTTTTGTACGGTAAATAATAAAAAAGTTACGAGGGAATTACAAATTTTAACAAAAATTTTGTATTTCCCCCGGATATTGAAAACTATAAAAGATATAAAAAAATAAATTAAAAATTTGGATTCTTAAAAAATTTCCTATCTTTTGATAGGTTATAACTTTTTGTACGGTAATTAATAAAAAAGTTACGAGGGAATTACAAATTTTAACAAAAATTTGGTATTTCCCCCGTATATTGAAAACTATAAAAGATATAAAAAAAATAATTGGAATTTTGGAGTTCTAAAAAAATTTTCTTTCTTTTGATAAGTTATAATTTTTTGGACGGTAATTAATAAAAAAGTTACGAGGGAATTACAAATTTTAACAAAAATTTTGTATTTCCCTCGTATATTGAAAACTATAAAAGATATGAAAAAACTAGGTGAAATTTTGAATTTTTAAGAAAATTTTCTATCTTTAAATAGGTTCTAACTTTCTGTATGTTAATTAATAAACAGGTTACGAGGGATTTACAAATTTTAACAAAAATTTGGTATTGCCCCCGTATATTGAAAACTATAAAAGATATAAAAAGACTAATCGGAAATTTGTATTGCTGAGAAAATTTCCTATTTTTTGATAGGTTATATTTTTTTGTACGGTAATTAATAAAAAAGTTACGAGGGAATTTCAAATTTTAACAAAAATTTTGTATTTCCCCCGTATATTGAAAACTACAAAAGATATAAAAAAATTAATTGAAAATTTGGATTGTTGAGAGAATTTCCTATCTTTTGATGAGTTATAACTTTTTGTACGGTAAATAATAAAAAAGTTACGAGGGAATTACAAATTTTAACAAAAATTTTGTATTTCCCCCGTATATTGAAAACTATAAAAGATATAAAAAGACTAGTCAAAAATTTGTATGGCTGAGAAAATTTCCTATCTTTTGATAGGTTATAACTTTTTGTACGGTAATTAATAAAAAAGTTACGAGGGAATTACAAATTTTAACAAAAATTTGGTATTTCCCCCGTATATTAAAAACTATAAAAGATATAAAAAAAATAATTGGAATTTTGGAGTTCTAAAAAAATTTCCTTTCTTTTGATAAGTTATAATTTTTTGTACGGTAATTAATAAAAAAGTTAGAGGGAATTACAAATTTTAACAAAAATTTTGTATTTCCCCCGTATATTGAAAACTATAAAAGATATGAAAAAACTAGTTGAAATTTTGAATTTTTAAGAAAATTTTCTATCTTTAAATAGGTTCTTACTTTCTGTATGTTAATTAATAAACAGGTTACAAGGGATTTACAAATTTTAACAAAAATTTGGTATTGCCCCCGTATATTGAAAACTATAAAAGATATAAAAAGACTAATCGGAAATTTGTATTGCTGAGAAAATTTCCTATCTTTTGATAGGTTATAACTTTTTGTACGGTAATTAATAAAAAAGTTACGAGGGAATTTCAAATTTTAACAAAAATTTTGTATTTCCCCCGTATATTGAAAACTACAAAAGATATAAAAAAAATAATTGGATATTTGAAATGGTGAGAGAATTTCCTTTTTTTTGATAGGTTATAACTTTTTGTACGGTAAATAATAAAAAAGTTACGAGGGAATTACAAATTTTAACAAAAATTTTGTATTTCCCTCGTATATTAAAAACTATAAAAGATAAAAAAAAAATAATTAGAAATTTGGATTGCTGAGCAAATTTCCTTTCTTTTAATAGGTTATAACTTTTTGTACGTTAATTAAAAAAACAGTTACGAGGGAATTACAAATTTTAACAAAAATTTTGTATTTCCCCCGTATATTGAAAACTATAAAAGATATAAAAAGACTAATCGGAAATTTGTATGGCTGAGAAAATTTCCTATCTTTTCATAGGTTATAACTTTTTGTACGGTAATTAATAAAAAAGTTACGAGGGAATTTCAAATTTTAACAAAAATTTGGTATTTCCCCCGTATATTGAAAACTATAGAAGATATGAAAGAACTAATTGGAACTTTGGATTTTTAAAAATATTTCCTATCTTTTGATAGGTTATAACTTTTTGTACGTTAATTATTAAAAAAGTTACGAGGGATTTACAAATTTTAACAAAAATTTTGTATTTCCCCCGTATATTGAAAACTATAAAAGATATAAAAAGACTAATTGAAAATTTGGATTGCTAAAAAAATTTCCTATCTTTTCATAGGTTATAGCTTTTTGTACGGTAATTAATAACAAAGTTACGAGGGAATTTCAAATTTTAACAAAAATTTTGTATTTCCCCCGTATATTGAAAACTATAAAAGATATGAAAAAACTAGTTGAAATTTTGAATTTTTAAGAAAATTTTCTATCTTTAAATAGGTTCTAACTTTCTGTATGTTAATTAATAAACAGGTTACGAGGGATTTACAAATTTTAACAAAAATTTGGTATTGCCCCCGTATATTGAAAACTATAAAAAAAATAAAAAGACTAATCGGAAATTTGTATTGCTGAGAAAATTTCCTATCTTTTGATAGGTTATAACTTTATGTACGGTAATTAATAAAAAAGTTACGAGGGAATTTCAAATTTTAACAAAAATTTTGTATTTCCCCCGTATATTGAAAACTACAAAAGATATAAAAAAAATAATTGAATATTTGGATTGTTGAGAGAATTTCCTATCTTTTGATAGGTTATAACTTTTTGTACGGTAATTAATAAAAAAGTTACGAGGGAATTACAAATTTTAACAAAAATTTTGTATTTCCCTCGTATATTGAAAACTATAAAAGATATAAAAAAATTAATTGAAAATTTGGATTCTTGAGAAAATTTCCTATCTTTTGATAGGTTATAACTTTTTGTACGGTAATTAATAAAAAAGTTACGAGGGAATTTCAAATTTTAACAAAAATTTTGTATTTCCCCCGTATATTGAAAACTATAAAAGATATAAAAAGACTAATCGGAAATTTGGATTGCTAAAAAAATTTCCTATCTTTTCATAGGTTATAGCTTTTTGTACGGTAATTAATAACAAAGTTACGAGGGAATTTCAAATTTTAACAAAAATTTGGTATTTCCCCCGTATATTGAAAACTATAAAAGATATAAAAAAAATAATTGGAATTTTGGAGTTCTAAAAAAATTTCCTTTCTTTTGATAAGTTATAATTTTTTGTACGGTAATTAATAAAAAAGTTACGAGGGAATTACAAATTTTAACAAAAATTTTGTATTTCCCCCGTATATTGAAAACTATAAAAGATATAAAAAAACTAGTTGAAATTTTGAATTTTTAAAAAAATTTTCTATCTTTAAATAGGTTCTTACTTTCTGTATGTTAATTAATAAACAGGTTACAAGGGATTTACAAATTTTAACAAAAATTTGGTATTGCCCCCGTATATTGAAAACTATAAAAGATATAAAAAGACTAATCGGAAATTTGTATTGCTGAGAAAATTTCCTATTTTTTGATAGGTTATAACTTTTTGTACGGTAATTAATAAAAAAGTTACGAGGGAATTACAAATTTTAACAAAAATTTTGTGTTTCCCCCGTATATTGAAAACTATAAAAGATATAAAAAAAATAATTAGAATTTTGGAGTTCTAAAAAAATTTCCTATTTTTTGATAGGTTATAACTTTTTGTACGGTAATTAATAAAAAAGTTACGAGGGAATTACAAATTTTAACAAAAATTTTGTGTTTCCCCCGTATATTGAAAACTATGAAAGATATAAAAAAAATAATTAGAATTTTGGAGTTCTAAAAAAATTTCCTTTCTTTTGATAAGTTAAAACTTTTTGTACGGTAATTAATAAAAAAGTTACGAGGGAATTTCAAATTTTAACAAAAATTTTGTATTTCCCCCGTATATTGAAAACTACACAAGATATAAAAAAATTAATTGAAAATTTAGATTCTTGAGAAAATTTCCTATCTTTTGATAGGTCATAACTTTTTGTACGGTAATTAATAAAAAAGTTACGAGGGAATTACAAATTTTAACAAAAATTTTGTGTTTCCCCCGTATATTGAAAACTATAAAAGATATAAAAAAAATAATTAGAATTTTGGAGTTCTAAAAAAATTTCCTTTCTTTTGATAAGTTATAACTTTTTGTACGGTAATTAATAAAAAAGTTACGAGGGAATTACAAATTTTAACAAAAATTTTGTATTTCTCCCGTATATTGAAAACTATAAAAGATATGAAAAAACTAGTTGAAATTTTGAATTTTTAAGAAAATTTTCTATCTTTAAATAGGTTCTAACTTTCTGTATGTTAATTAATAAACAGGTTACGAGGGATTTACAAATTTTAACAAAAATTTGGTATTGCCCCCGTATATTACAAACTATAAAAGATATAAAAAGACTAATCGGAAATTTGTATTGCCGAAAAAATTTCCTATCTTTTGATAGGTTATAACTTTTTGTACGGTAATTAATAAAAAAGTTACGAGGGAATTACAAATTTTAACAAAAATTTGGTATTTCCCCCGTATATTGAAAACTATAAAAGATAAAAAAAATTATTAAGAAATTTGGATTGCTAAGCAAATTTCCTTTCTCTTGATAGGTTATAACTTTTTGTACGTTAATTAAAAAACAGTTACGAGGGAATTACAAATTTTAACAAAAATTTTGTATTTCCCTCGTATATTAAAAACTATAAAAGATAAAAAAAAAATAATTAGAAATTTGGATTGCTGAGCAAATTTCCTTTCTTTTAATAGGTTATAACTTTTTGTACGTTAATTAAAAAAACAGTTACGAGGGAATTACAAATTTTAACAAAAATTTTGTATTTCCCCCGTATATTGAAAACTATAAAAGATATAAAAAGACTAATCGGAAATTTGTATGGCTGAGAAAATTTCCTATCTTTTCATAGGTTATAACTTTTTGTACGTTAATTATTAAAAAAGTTACGAGGGATTTACAAATTTTAACAAAAATTTTGTATTTCCCCCGTATATTGAAAACTATAAAAGATATAAAAAGACTAATTGAAAATTTGGATTGCTAAAAAAATTTCCTATCTTTTCATAGGTTATAGCTTTTTGTACGGTAATTAATAACAAAGTTACGAGGGAATTTCAAATTTTAACAAAAATTTTGTATTTCCCCCGTATATTGAAAACTATAAAAGATATGAAAAAACTAGTTGAAATTTTGAATTTTTAAGAAAATTTTCTATCTTTAAATAGGTTCTAACTTTCTGTATGTTAATTAATAAACAGGTTACGAGGGATTTACAAATTTTAACAAAAATTTGGTATTGCCCCCGTATATTGAAAACTATAAAAAAAATAAAAAGACTAATCGGAAATTTGTATTGCTGAGAAAATTTCCTATCTTTTGATAGGTTATAACTTTATGTACGGTAATTAATAAAAAAGTTACGAGGGAATTTCAAATTTAACAAAAATTTTGTATTTCCCCCGTATATTAAAAACTACAAAAGATATAAAAAAAATAATTGAATATTTGGATTGTTGAGAGAATTTCCTATCTTTTGATAGGTTATAACTTTTTGTACGGTAATTAATAAAAAAGTTACGAGGGAATTACAAATTTTAACAAAAATTTTATATTTCCCTCGTATATTGAAAACTATAAAAGATATAAAAAAATTAATTGAAAATTTGGATTCTTGAGAAAATTTCCTATCTTTTGATAGGTTATAACTTTTTGTACGGTAATTAATAAAAAAGTTACGAGGGAATTTCAAATTTTAACAAAAATTTTGTATTTCCCCCGTATATTGAAAACTATAAAAGATATAAAAAAACTAGTTGAAATTTTGAATTTTAAAAAAAATTTTCTATCTTTAAATAGGTTCTTACTTTCTGTATGTTAATTAATAAACAGGTTACAAGGGATTTACAAATTTTAACAAAAATTTGGTATTGCCCCCGTATATTGAAAACTATAAAAGATATAAAAAGACTAATCGGAAATTTGTATTGCTGAGAAAATTTCCTATTTTTTGATAGGTTATAACTTTTTGTACGGTAATTAATAAAAAAGTTACGAGGGAATTTCAAATTTTAACAAAAATTTTGTATTTCCCCCGTATATTGAAAACTACAAAAGATATAAAAAAAATAATTGGATATTTGGATTGTTGAGAGAATTTCCTTTTTTTTGATAGGTTATAACTTTTTGTACGGTAAATAATAAAAAAGTTACGAGGGAATTACAAATTTTAACAAAAATTTTGTATTTCCCTCGTATATTAAAAACTATAAAAGATAAAAAAAAAATAATTAGAAATTTGGATTGCTGAGCAAATTTCCTTTCTTTTAATAGGTTATAACTTTTTGTACGTTAATTAAAAAAACAGTTACGAGGGAATTACAAATTTTAACAAAAATTTTGTATTTCCCCCGTATATTGAAAACTATAAAAGATATAAAAAGACTAATCGGAAATTTGTATGGCTGAGAAAATTTCCTATCTTTTCATAGGTTATAACTTTTTGTACGGTAATTAATAAAAAAGTTACGAGGGAATTACAAATTTTAACAAAAATTTGGTATTTCCCCCGTATATTGAAAACTATAGAAGATATGAAAGAACTAATTGGAACTTTGGATTTTTAAAAATATTTCCTATCTTTTGATAGGTTATAACTTTTTGTACGTTAATTATTAAAAAAGTTACGAGGGATTTACAAATTTTAACAAAAATTTGGTATTTCCCCCGTATATTGAAAACTATAAAAGATAAAAAAAATTATTAAAAAATTTGGATTGCTAAGCAAATTTCCTTTCTCTTGATAGGTTATAACTTTTTGTACGTTAATTAAAAAAACAGTTACGAGGGAATTACAAATTTTAACAAAAATTTTGTATTTTCCCCGTATATTGAAAACTATAAAAGATAAAAAAAAATTAATTAGAAATTTGACTTGCTGAGCAAATTTCCTTTCTTTTAATAGGTTATAACTTTTTGTACGTTAATTAAAAAAACAGTTACGAGGGAATTACAAATTTTAACAAAAATTTTGTATTTCCCCCGTATATTGAAAACTATAAAAGATATAAAAAGACTAATCGGAAATTTGTATGGCTGAGAAAATTTCCTATCTTTTCATAGGTTATAACTTTTTGTACGGTAATTAATAAAAAAGTTACGAGGGAATTACAAATTTTAACAAAAATTTGGTATTTTTCCCGTATATTGAAAACTTTATAAGGTATGAAAGAACTAATTGGAACTTTGGATTTTTAAAAATATTTCCTATCTTTTGATAGGTTATAACTTTTTGTACGGTAATTAATAAAAAAGTTACGAGGGAATTTCAAATTTTAACAAAAATTTTGTATTTCCCCCGTATATTGAAAACTACAAAAGATATAAAAAAATTAATTGAAAATTTGGATTGTTGAGAGAATTTCCTATCTTTTGATAGGTTATAACTTTTTGTACGGTAAATAATAAAAAAGTTACGAGGGAATTACAAATTTTAACAAAAATTTTGTATTTCCCCTGTATATTGAAAACTATAAAAGATATAAAAAGACTAGTCAAAAATTTGTATGGCTGAGAAAATTTCCTATCTTTTGATAGGTTATAACTTTTTGTACGGTATTTAATAAAAAAGTTACGAGGGAATTACAAATTTTAACACAAATTTGGTATTTTCCCCGTATATTAAAAACTATAGAAGGTATGAAAGAACTAATTGGAACTTTGGATTTTTAAGAGTATTTCCTATCTTTTGATAGGTTACAACTTTTTGTACGTTAATTAATAAAAAAGTTACGAGGGATTTACAAATTTTAAAAAAAAATTTGTATTTCCCCCGTATATTGAAAACTATAAAAGGTATAAAAAGACTAATCGGAAATTTGGATTGCTAAATAAATTTCCTATCTTTTAATAGGTTATAACTTTTTGTACGGTAATTAATAAAAAAGTTACGAGGGAATTTTAAATTTTAACAAAAATTTTGTATTTCCCCCGTATATTGAAAACTACAAAAGATATAAAAAAATTAATTGGATATTTGGATTGTTGAGAGAATTTCCTATCTTTTGATAGGTTATAACTTTTTGTACGGTAAATAATAAAAAAGTTACGAGGGAATTACAAATTTTAACAAAAATTTTGTATTTCCCTCGTATATTAAAAACTATAAAAGATAAAAAAAAAATAATTAGAAATTTGGATTGCTGAGCAAATTTCCTTTCTTTTAATAGGTTATAACTTTTTGTACGTTAATTAAAAAAACAGTTACGAGGGAATTACAAATTTTAACAAAAATTTTGTATTTCCCCCGTATATTGAAAACTATAAAAGATATAAAAAGACTAATCGAAAATTTGTATGGCTGAGACAATTTCCTATCTTTTCATAGGTTATAACTTTTTGTACGGTAATTAATAAAAAAGTTACGAGGGAATTACAAATTTTAACAAAAATTTGGTATTTCCCCCGTATATTGAAAACTATAGAAGATATGAAAGAACTAATTGGAACTTTGGATTTTTAAAAATATTTCCTATCTTTTGATAGGTTATAACTTTTTGTACGTTAATTATTAAAAAAGTTACGAGGGATTTACAAATTTTAACAAAAATTTTGTATTTCCCCCGTATATTGAAAACTATAAAAGATATAAAAAGACTAATTGAAAATTTGGATTGCTAAAAAAATTTCCTATCTTTTCATAGGTTATAGCTTTTTGTACGGTAATTAATAACAAAGTTACGAGGGAATTTCAAATTTTAACAAAAATTTTGTATTTCCCTCGTATATTGAAAACTATAAAAGATATAAAAAAATTAATTGAAAATTTGGATTCTTGAGAAAATTTCCTATCTTTTGATAGGTTATAACTTTTTGTACGGTAATTAATAAAAAAGTTACGAGGGAATTTCAAATTTTAACAAAAATTTTGTATTTCCCCCGTATATTGAAAACTACAACAGATATAAAAAAATTAATTAAAAATTTAGATTCTTGAGAAAATTTCCTATCTTTTGATAGGTTACAACTTTTTGTACGGTAATTAATAAAAAAGTTACGAGGGAATTACAAATTTTAACAAAAATTTGGTATTTCCCCCATATATTGAAAACTATAAAAGATATAAAAAAAATAATTGGAATTTTGAAATTCTAAAAAAATTTCCTTTCTTTTGATAAGTTATAACTTTTTAAACGATAATTAATAAAAAAGTTACGAGGGAATTACAAATTTTAACAAAAATTTTGTATTTCCCCGTATATTGAAAACTATAAAAGATATAAAAAAACTAGTTGGAATTTTGAATTTTTAAGAAAATTTTCTATCTTTTAATAGGTTATAACTTTCTGTATGTTAATTAATAAACAAGTTACGAGGGATTTACAAATTTTAACAAAAATTTGGTATTTCCCCCGTACATTGAAAACTATAAAAGATATAAAAAGACTAATCGGAAATTTGTATTGCTGAGAAAATTTCCTATCTTTTGATAGGTTATAACTTTTTGTACCGTAATTAATAAAAAAGTTACGAGGGAATTTCAAATTTTAACAAAAATTTTGTATTTCCCCCGTATATTGAAAACTATAAAAGATATAAAAAAAATAATTGGATATTTGGATTGTTGAGCAAATTTCCTTTCTTTTGATAGGTTATAACTTTTTGTACGTTAATTAAAAAAACAGTTACGAGGGAATTACAAATTTTAACAAAAATTTTGTATTTCCCCCGTATATTGAAAACTATAAAAGATATAAAAAGACTAATCGGAAATTTGTATGGCTGAGAAAATTTCCTATCTTTTGATAGGTTATAACTTTTTGTACGGTAATTAATAAAAAAGTTACGAGGGAATTACAAATTTTAACAAAAATTTGGTATTTCCCCCGTATATTGAAAACTATAGAAGATATGAAAGAACTAATTGGAACTTTGGATTTTTAAAAATATTTCCTATCTTTTGATAGGTTATAACTTTTTGTACGTTAATTATTAAAAAAGTTACGAGGGATTTACAAATTTTAACAAAAATTTGGTATTTCCCCCGTATATTGAAAACTATAAAAGATAAAAAAAATTATTAAAAAATTTGGATTGCTAAGCAAATTTCCTTTCTCTTGATAGGTTATAACTTTTTGTACGTTAATTAAAAAAACAGTTACGAGGGAATTACAAATTTTAACAAAAATTTTGTATTTTCCCCGTATATTGAAAACTATAAAAGATAAAAAAAAATTAATTAGAAATTTGACTTGCTGAGCAAATTTCCTTTCTTTTAATAGGTTATAACTTTTTGTACGTTAATTAAAAAAACAGTTACGAGGGAATTACAAATTTTAACAAAAATTTTGTATTTCCCCCGTATATTGAAAACTATAAAAGATATAAAAAGACTAATCGGAAATTTGTATGGCTGAGAAAATTTCCTATCTTTTCATAGGTTATAACTTTTTGTACGGTAATTAATAAAAAAGTTACGAGGGAATTACAAATTTTAACAAAAATTTGGTATTTTTCCCGTATATTGAAAACTTTATAAGGTATGAAAGAACTAATTGGAACTTTGGATTTTTAAAAATATTTCCTATCTTTTGATAGGTTATAACTTTTTGTACGGTAATTAATAAAAAAGTTACGAGGGAATTTCAAATTTTAACAAAAATTTTGTATTTCCCCCGTATATTGAAAACTACAAAAGATATAAAAAAATTAATTGAAAATTTGGATTGTTGAGAGAATTTCCTATCTTTTGATAGGTTATAACTTTTTGTACGGTAAATAATAAAAAAGTTACGAGGGAATTACAAATTTTAACAAAAATTTTGTATTTCCCCTGTATATTGAAAACTATAAAAGATATAAAAAGACTAGTCAAAAATTTGTATGGCTGAGAAAATTTCCTATCTTTTGATAGGTTATAACTTTTTGTACGGTATTTAATAAAAAAGTTACAAGGGAATTACAAATTTTAACACAAATTTGGTATTTTCCCCGTATATTAAAAACTATAGAAGGTATGAAAGAACTAATTGGAACTTTGGATTTTTAAGAGTATTTCCTATCTTTTGATAGGTTACAACTTTTTGTACGTTAATTAATAAAAAAGTTACGAGGGATTTACAAATTTTAAAAAAAATTTTGTATTTCCCCCGTATATTGAAAACTATAAA
Source organism: Altica lythri (assembly GCA_964028335.1). Lineage (NCBI taxonomy): Eukaryota > Metazoa > Arthropoda > Insecta > Coleoptera > Chrysomelidae > Altica > Altica lythri. Next base: position 83,298 of record CAXIIO010000098.1, on the reverse strand, counting down.
AGGTATAAAAAGACTAATCGGAAATTTGGATTGCTAAATAAATTTCCTATCTTTTAATAGGTTATAACTTTTTGTACGGTAATTAATAAAAAAGTTACGAGGGAATTTTACATTTTAACAAAAATTTTGTATTTCCCCCGTATATTGAAAACTATAAAAGATAAAAAAAATTATTAAAAAATTTGGATTGCTAAGCAAATTTCCTTTCTCTTGATAGGTTATAACTTTTTGTACGTTAATTAAAAAAACAGTTACGAGGGAATTACAAATTTTAACAAAAATTTTGTATTTTCCCCGTATATTGAAAACTATAAAAGATAAAAAAAAATTAATTAGAAATTTGACTTGCTGAGCAAATTTCCTTTCTTTTAATAGGTTATAACTTTTTGTACGTTAATTAAAAAAACAGTTACGAGGGAATTACAAATTTTAACAAAAATTTTGTATTTCCCCCGTATATTGAAAACTGTAAAAGATATAAAAAGACTAATCGGAAATTTGTATGGCTGAGAAAATTTCCTATCTTTTCGTAGGTTATAACTTTTTGTACGGTAATTAATAAAAAAGTTACGAGGGAATTACAAATTTTAACAAAAATTTGGTATTTTTCCCGTATATTGAAAACTTTATAAGGTATGAAAGAACTAATTGGAACTTTGGATTTTTAAAAATATTTCCTATCTTTTGATAGGTTATAACTTTTTGTACGGTAATTAATAAAAAAGTTACGAGGGAATTTCAAATTTTAACAAAAATTTTGTATTTCCCCCGTATATTGAAAACTACAAAAGATATAAAAAAATTAATTGAAAATTTGGATTGTTGAGAGAATTTCCTATCTTTTGATAGGTTATAACTTTTTGTACGGTAAATAATAAAAAAGTTACGAGGGAATTACAAATTTTAACAAAAATTTTGTATTTCCCCTGTATATTGAAAACTATAAAAGATATAAAAAGACTAGTCAAAAATTTGTATGGCTGAGAAAATTTCCTATCTTTTGATAGGTTATAACTTTTTGTACGGTATTTAATAAAAAAGTTACGAGGGAATTACAAATTTTAACACAAATTTGGTATTTTCCCCGTATATTAAAAACTATAGAAGGTATGAAAGAACTAATTGGAACTTTGGATTTTTAAGAGTATTTCCTATCTTTTGATAGGTTACAACTTTTTGTACGTTAATTAATAAAAAAGTTACGAGGGATTTACAAATTTAAAAAAAAATTTTGTATTTCCCCCGTATATTGAAAACTATAAAAGGTATAAAAAGACTAATCGGAAATTTGGATTGCTAAATAAATTTCCTATCTTTTAATAGGTTATAACTTTTTGTACGGTAATTAATAAAAAAGTTACGAGGGAATTTTAAATTTTAACAAAAATTTTGTATTTCCCCCGTATATTGAAAACTACAAAAGATATAAAAAAATTAATTGGATATTTGGATTGTTGAGAGAATTTCCTATCTTTTGATAGGTTATAACTTTTTGTACGGTAAATAATAAAAAAGTTACGAGGGAATTACAAATTTTAACAAAAATTTTGTATTTCCCTCGTATATTAAAAACTATAAAAGATAAAAAAAAATTAATTAGAAATTTGGATTGCTGAGCAAATTTCCTTTCTTTTAATAGGTTATAACTTTTTGTACGTTAATTAAAAAAACAGTTACGAGGGAATTACAAATTTTAACAAAAATTTTGTATTTCCCCCGTATATTGAAAACTATAAAAGATATAAAAAGACTAATCGAAAATTTGTATGGCTGAGAAAATTTCCTATCTTTTCATAGGTTATAACTTTTTGTACGGTAATTAATAAAAAAGTTACGAGGGAATTACAAATTTTAACAAAAATTTTGTATTTCCCTCGTATATTGAAAACTATAAAAGATATAAAAAAATTAATTGAAAATTTGGATTCTTGAGAAAATTTCCTATCTTTTGATAGGTTATAACTTTTTGTACGGTAATTAATAAAAAAGTTACGACGGAATTTCAAATTTTAACAAAAATTTTGTATTTCCCTCGTATATTGAAAACTATAAAAGATATAAAAAAATTAATTGAAAATTTGGATTCTTCAGAAAATTTCCTATCTTTTGATAGGTTATAACTTTTTGTACGGTAATTAATAAAAAAGTTACGAGGGAATTTCAAATTTTAACAAAAATTTTGTATTTCCCCCGTATATTGAAAACTACAACAGATATAAAAAAATTAATTGAAAATTTAGATTTTTGAGAAAATTTCCTATCTTTTGATAGGTTATAACTTTTTGTACAGTAATTAATAAAAAAGTTACGAGGGAATTACAAATTTTAACAAAAATTTGGTATTTCCCCCATATATTGAAAACTATAAAAGATATAAAAAAAATAATTGGAATTTTGAAATTCTAAAAAAATTTCCTTTCTTTTGATAAGTTATAACTTTTTGAACGATAATTAATAAAAAAGTTACGAGGGAATTACAAATTTTAACAAAAATTTTGTATTTCCCCCGTATATTGAAAACTATAAAAGATATAAAAAGACTAATCGGAAATTTGTATGGCTGAGAAAATTTCCTATCTTTTGATAGGTTATAACTTTTTGTACGGTAATTAATAAAAAAGTTACGAGGGAATTACAAATTTTAACAAAAATTTGGTATTTCCCCCGTATATTGAAAACTATAAAAGATATAAAAAGACTAATCGGAAATTTGTATGGCTGAGAAAATTTCCTATCTTTTGATAGGTTATAACTTTTTGTACGTTAATTATTAAAAAAGTTACGAGGGATTTACAAATTTTAACAAAAATTTGGTATTTCCCCCGTATATTGAAAACTATAAAAGATAAAAAAAATTATTAAGAAATTTGGATTGCTAAGCAAATTTCCTTTCTCCTGATAGGTTATAACTTTTTGTACGTTAATTAAAAAAACAGTTACGAGGGAATTACAAATTTTAACAAAAATTTTGTATTTTCCCCGTATATTGAAAACTATAAAAGATAAAAAAAAATTAATTAGAAATTTGACTTGCTGAGCAAATTTCCTTTCTTTTAATAGGTTATAACTTTTTGTACGTTAATTAAAAAAACAGTTACGAGGGAATTACAAATTTTAACAAAAATTTTGTATTTCCCCCGTATATTGAAAACTATAAAAGATATAAAAAGACTAATCGGAAATTTGTATGGCTGAGAAAATTTCCTATCTTTTCATAGGTTATAACTTTTTGTACGGTAATTAATAAAAAAGTTACGAGGGAATTACAAATTTTAACAAAAATTTGGTATTTTTCCCGTATATTGAAAACTATATAAGGTATGAAAGAACTAATTGGAACTTTGGATTTTTAAAAATATTTCCTATCTTTTGATAGGTTATAACTTTTTGTACGGTAATTAATAAAAAAGTTACGAGGGAATTTCAAATTTTAACAAAAATTTTGTATTTCCCCCGTATATTGAAAACTACAAAAGATATAAAAAAATTAATTGAAAATTTGGATTGTTGAGAGAATTTCCTATCTTTTGATAGGTTATAACTTTTTGTACGGTAAATAATAAAAAAGTTACGAGGGAATTACAAATTTTAACAAAAATTTTGTATTTCCCCTGTATATTGAAAACTATAAAAGATATAAAAAGACTAGTCAAAAATTTGTATGGCTGAGAAAATTTCCTATCTTTTGATAGGTTATAACTTTTTGTACGGTATTTAATAAAAAAGTTACGAGGGAATTACAAATTTTAACACAAATTTGGTATTTTCCCCGTATATTAAAAACTATAGAAGGTATGAAAGAACTAATTGGAACTTTGGATTTCTAAGAGTATTTCCTATCTTTTGATAGGTTACAACTTTTTGTACGTTAATTAATAAAAAAGTTACGAGGGATTTACAAATTTTAAAAAAAATTTTGTATTTCCCCCGTATATTGAAAACTATAAAAGGTATAAAAAGACTAATCGGAAATTTGGATTGCTTAATAAATTTCCTATCTTTTAAAGGTTATAACTTTTTGTACGGTAATTAATAAAAAAGTTACGAGGGAATTTTAAATTTTAACAAAAATTTTGTATTTCCCCCGTATATTGAAAACTACAAAAGATATAAAAAAATTAATTGGATATTTGGATTGTTGAGAGAATTTCCTATCTTTTGATAGGTTATAACTTTTTGTACGGTAAATAATAAAAAAGTTACGAGGGAATTACAAATTTTAACAAAAATTTTGTATTTCCCACGGATATTGAAAACTATAAAAGATATAAAAAGACTAATCGGAAATTTGAATTGCTAAATAAATTTCCTATCTTTCAATAGGTTATACCTTTTTGAACGGTAATTAATAAAAAAGTTACGAGGGAATTTTAAATTTTAACAAAAATTTTGTATTTCCCCCGTATATTGAAAACTACAAAAGATATAAAAAAATTAATTGGATATTTGGATTGTTGAGAGAATTTCCTATCTTTTGATAGGTTATAACTTTTTGTACGGTAATTAATAAAAAAGTTACGAGGGAATTACAAATTTTAACAAAAATTTGGTATTTCCCCCGTATATTGAAAACTATAAAAGATATAAAAAAATTAATTGGAATTTTGGAGTTCTAAAAAAATTTCCTTTCTTTTCATAAGTTATAACTTTTTGTAGGGTAATTATTAAAAAAGTTACGAGGGATTTACAAATTTTAACAAAAATTTTGTATTTCCCCCGTATATTGAAAACTATAAAAGATATAAAAAGACTAATCGGAAATTTGGATTGCTAAAAAAATTTCCTATCTTTTAATAGGTTATAGCTTTTTGTACGGTAATTAATAAAAAAGTTACGAGGGAATTTAAAATTTTAACCAAAATTTTGTATTTCCCCCGTATATTGAAAACTACAAAAGATATAAAAAAGTTTTTTGAAAATTTGGATTTTTGAGAGAATTTCCTATCTTTTGATAGGTTATAACTTTTTGTACGGTAAATAATAAAAAAGTTACGAGGGAATTACAAATTTTAACAAAAATTTTGTATTTCCCCCGGATATTGAAAACTATAAAAGATATAAAAAAATTAATTTTTTGTACGGTAATTAATAAAAAAGTTACGAGGGAATTACAAATTTTAACAAAAATTTGGTATTTCCCCCGTATATTGAAAACTATAAAAGATATAAAAAAAATAATTGGAATTTTGGAGTTCTAAAAAAATTTCCTTTCTTTTGATAAGTTATAATTTTTTGTACGGTAATTAATAAAAAAGTTACGAGGGAATTACAAATTTTAACAAAAATTTTGTATTTCCCCCGTATATTGAAAACTTTAAAAGATATGAAAAAACTAGTTGAAATTTTGAATTTTTAAGAAAATTTTCTATCTTTAAATAGGTTCTAACTTTCTGTATGTTAATTAATAAACAGGTTACGAGGGATTTACAAATTTTAACAAAAATTTGGTATTGCCCCCGTATATTGAAAACTATAAAAAAAATAAAAAGACTATTTAGAAATTTGTATTGCTGAGAAAATTTCCTATCTTTTGATAGGTTATAACTTTATGTACGGTAATTAATAAAAAAGTTACGAGGGAATTTCAAATTTTAACAAAAATTTTGTATTTCCCCCGTATATTAAAAACTACAAAAGATATAAAAAAAATAATTGAATATTTGGATTGTTGAGAGAATTTCCTATCTTTTGATAGGTTATAACTTTTTGTACGGTAATTAATAAAAAAGTTACGAGGGAATTACAAATTTTAACAAAAATTTTGTATTTCCCTCGTATATTGAAAACTATAAAAGATATAAAAAAATTAATTGAAAATTTGGATTCTTGAGAAAATTTCCTATCTTTTGATAGGTTATAACTTTTTGTACGGTAATTAATAAAAAAGTTACGACGGAATTTCAAATTTTAACAAAAATTTTGTATTTCCCCCGTATATTGAAAACTACAACAGATATAAAAAAATTAATTGAAAATTTAGATTCTTGAGAAAATTTCCTATCTTTTGATAGGTTATAACTTTTTGTACGGTAATTAATAAAAAAGTTACGAGGGAATTACAAATTTTAACAAAAATTTGGTATTTCCCCCGTATATTGAAAACTATAGAAGATATGAAAGAACTAATTGGAACTTTGGATTTTTAAGAAAATTTTCTATCTTTAAATAGGTTCTAACTTTCTGTATGTTAATTAATAAACAGGTTACGAGGGATTTACAAATTTTAACAAAAATTTGGTATTGCCCCCGTATATTGAAAACTATAAAAAAAATAAAAAGACTATTTAGAAATTTGTATTGCTGAGAAAATTTCCTATCTTTTGATAGGTTATAACTTTATGTACGGTAATTAATAAAAAAGTTACGAGGGAATTTCAAATTTTAACAAAAATTTTGTATTTCCCCCGTATATTAAAAACTACAAAAGATATAAAAAAAATAATTGAATATTTGGATTTTTGAGAGAATTTCCTATCTTTTGATAGGTTATAACTTTTTGTACGGTAATTAATAAAAAAGTTACGAGGGAATTACAAATTTTAACAAAAATTTTGAATTTCCCTCGTATATTGAAAACTATAAAAGATATAAAAAAATTAATTGAAAATTTGGATTCTTCAGAAAATTTCCTATCTTTTGATAGGTTATAACTTTTTGTACGGTAATTAATAAAAAAGTTACGAGGGAATTTCAAATTTTAACAAAAATTTTGTATTTCCCCCGTATATTGAAAACTACAACAGATATAAAAAAATTAATTGAAAATTTAGATTTTTGAGAAAATTTCCTATCTTTTGATAGGTTATAACTTTTTGTACGGTAATTAATAAAAAAGTTACGAGGGAATTACAAATTTTAACAAAAATTTGGTATTTCCCCCATATATTGAAAACTATAAAAGATATAAAAAAAATAATTGGAATTTTGAAATTCTAAAAAAATTTCCTTTCTTTTGATAAGTTATAACTTTTTGAACGATAATTAATAAAAAAGTTACGAGGGAATTACAAATTTTAACAAAAATTTTGTATTTCCCCCGTATATTGAAAACTATAAAAGATATAAAAAGACTAATCGGAAATTTGTATGGCTGAGAAAATTTCCTATCTTTTGATAGGTTATAACTTTTTGTACGGTAATTAATAAAAAAGTTACGAGGGAATTACAAATTTTAACAAAAATTTGGTATTTCCCCCGTATATTGAAAACTATAAAAGATATAAAAAGACTAATCGGAAATTTGTATGGCTGAGAAAATTTCCTATCTTTTGATAGGTTATAACTTTTTGTACGTTAATTATTAAAAAAGTTACGAGGGATTTACAAATTTTAACAAAAATTTGGTATTTCCCCCGTATATTGAAAACTATAAAAGATAAAAAAAATTATTAAGAAATTTGGATTGCTAAGCAAATTTCCTTTCTCCTGATAGGTTATAACTTTTTGTACGTTAATTAAAAAAACAGTTACGAGGGAATTACAAATTTTAACAAAAATTTTGTATTTTCCCCGTATATTGAAAACTATAAAAGATAAAAAAAAATTAATTAGAAATTTGACTTGCTGAGCAAATTTCCTTTCTTTAAATAGGTTATAACTTTTTGTACGTTAATTAAAAAAACAGTTACGAGGGAATTACAAATTTTAACAAAAATTTTGTATTTCCCCCGTATATTGAAAACTATAAAAGATATAAAAAGACTAATCGGAAATTTGTATGGCTGAGAAAATTTCCTATCTTTTCATAGGTTATAACTTTTTGTACGGTAATTAATAAAAAAGTTACGAGGGAATTACAAATTTTAACAAAAATTTGGTATTTTTCCCGTATATTGAAAACTATATAAGGTATGAAAGAACTAATTGGAACTTTGGATTTTTAAAAATATTTCCTATCTTTTGATAGGTTATAACTTTTTGTACGGTAATTAATAAAAAAGTTACGAGGGAATTTCAAATTTTAACAAAAATTTTGTATTTCCCCCGTATATTGAAAACTACAAAAGATATAAAAAAATTAATTGAAAATTTGGATTGTTGAGAGAATTTCCTATCTTTTGATAGGTTATAACTTTTTGTACGGTAAATAATAAAAAAGTTACGAGGGAATTACAAATTTTAACAAAAATTTTGTATTTCCCCTGTATATTGAAAACTATAAAAGATATAAAAAGACTAGTCAAAAATTTGTATGGCTGAGAAAATTTCCTATCTTTTGATAGGTTATAACTTTTTGTACGGTATTTAATAAAAAAGTTACGAGGGAATTACAAATTTTAACACAAATTTGGTATTTTCCCCGTATATTAAAAACTATAAAAGGTATGAAAGAACTAATTGGAACTTTGGATTTCTAAGAGTATTTCCTATCTTTTGATAGGTTACAACTTTTTGTACGTTAATTAATAAAAAAGTTACGAGGGATTTACAAATTTTAAAAAAAATTTTGTATTTCCCCCGTATATTGAAAACTATAAAAGGTATAAAAAGACTAATCGGAAATTTGGATTGCTAAATAAATTTCCTATCTTTTAATAGGTTATAACTTTTTGTACGGTAATTAATAAAAAAGTTACGAGGGAATTTTAAATTTTAACAAAAATTTTGTATTTCCCCCGTATATTGAAAACTACAAAAGATATAAAAAAATTAATTGGATATTTGGATTGTTGAGAGAATTTCCTATCTTTTGATAGGTTATAACTTTTTGTACGGTAAATAATAAAAAAGTTACGAGGGAATTACAAATTTTAACAAAAATTTTGTATTTCCCACGGATATTGAAAACTATAAAAGATATAAAAAGACTAATCGGAAATTTGGATTGCTAAATAAATTTCCTATCTTTCAATAGGTTATAACTTTTTGAACGGTAATTAATAAAAAAGTTACGAGGGAATTTTAAATTTTAACAAAAATTTTGTATTTCCCCCGTATATTGAAAACTACAAAAGATATAAAAAAATTAATTGGATATTTGGATTGTTGAGAGAATTTCCTATCTTTTGATAGGTTATAACTTTTTGTACGGTAATTAATAAAAAAGTTACGAGGGAATTACAAATTTTAACAAAAATTTGGTATTTCCCCCGTATATTGAAAACTATAAAAGATATAAAAAAATTAATTGGAATTTTGGAGTTCTAAAAAAATTTCCTTTCTTTTCATAAGTTATAACTTTTTGTAGGGTAATTATTAAAAAAGTTACGAGGGATTTACAAATTTTAACAAAAATTTTGTATTTCCCCCGTATATTGAAAACTATAAAAGATATAAAAAGACTAATCGGAAATTTGGATTGCTAAAAAAATTTCCTATCTTTTAATAGGTTATAGCTTTTTGTACGGTAATTAATAAAAAAGTTACGAGGGAATTTAAAATTTTAACCAAAATTTTGTATTTCCCCCGTATATTGAAAACTACAAAAGATATAAAAAAGTTTTTTGAAAATTTGGATTTTTGAGAGAATTTCCTATCTTTTGATAGGTTATAACTTTTTGTACGGTAAATAATAAAAAAGTTACGAGGGAATTACAAATTTTAACAAAAATTTTGTATTTCCCCCGGATATTGAAAACTATAAAAGATATAAAAAAATTAATTTTTTGTACGGTAATTAATAAAAAAGTTACGAGGGAATTACAAATTTTAACAAAAATTTGGTATTTCCCCCGTATATTGAAAACTATAAAAGATATAAAAAAAATAATTGGAATTTTGGAGTTCTAAAAAAATTTCCTTTCTTTTGATAAGTTATAATTTTTTGTACGGTAATTAATAAAAAAGTTACGAGGGAATTACAAATTTTAACAAAAATTTTGTATTTCCCCCGTATATTGAAAACTTTAAAAGATATGAAAAAACTAGTTGAAATTTTGAATTTTTAAGAAAATTTTCTATCTTTAAATAGGTTCTAACTTTCTGTATGTTAATTAATAAACAGGTTACGAGGGATTTACAAATTTTAACAAAAATTTGGTATTGCCCCCGTATATTGAAAACTATAAAAAAAATAAAAAGACTATTTAGAAATTTGTATTGCTGAGAAAATTTCCTATCTTTTGATAGGTTATAACTTTATGTACGGTAATTAATAAAAAAGTTACGAGGGAATTTCAAATTTTAACAAAAATTTTGTATTTCCCCCGTATATTAAAAACTACAAAAGATATAAAAAAAATAATTGAATATTTGGATTGTTGAGAGAATTTCCTATCTTTTGATAGGTTATAACTTTTTGTACGGTAATTAATAAAAAAGTTACGAGGGAATTACAAATTTTAACAAAAATTTTGTATTTCCCTCGTATATTGAAAACTATAAAAGATATAAAAAAATTAATTGAAAATTTGGATTCTTGAGAAAATTTCCTATCTTTTGATAGGTTATAACTTTTTGTACGGTAATTAATAAAAAAGTTACGACGGAATTTCAAATTTTAACAAAAATTTTGTATTTCCCCCGTATATTGAAAACTACAACAGATATAAAAAAATTAATTGAAAATTTAGATTCTTGAGAAAATTTCCTATCTTTTGATAGGTTATAACTTTTTGTACGGTAATTAATAAAAAAGTTACGAGGGAATTACAAATTTTAACAAAAATTTGGTATTTCCCCCATATATTGAAAACTATAAAAGATATAAAAAAAATAATTGGAATTTTGAAATTCTAAAAAAATTTCCTTTCTTTTGATAAGTTATAACTTTTTGAACGATAATTAATAAAAAAGTTACGAGGGAATTACAAATTTTAACAAAAATTTTGTATTTCCCCCGTATATTGAAAACTATAAAAGATATAAAAAAACTAGTTGGAATTTTGAATTTTTAAGAAAATTTTCTATCTTTTAATAGGTTATAACTTTCTGTATGTTAATTAATAAACAAGTTACGAGGGATTTACAAATTTTAACAAAAATTTGGTATTTCCCCCGTACATTGAAAACTATAAAAGATATAAAAAGACTATTTGGAAATTTGTATTGCTGAGAAAATTTCCTATCTTTTGATAGGTTATAACTTTTTGTACCGTAATTAATAAAAAAGTTACGAGGGAATTTCAAATTTTAACAAAAATTTTGTATTTCCCCCGTATATTGAAAACTATAAAAGATATAAAAAAAATAATTGGATATTTGGATTGTTGAGCAAATTTCCTTTCTTTTGATAGGTTATAACTTTTTGTACGTTAATTAAAAAAACAGTTACGAGGGAATTACAAATTTTAACAAAAATTTGGTATTTCCCCCGTATATTGAAAACTATAAAAGATATAAAAAGACTAATCAGAAATTTGTATGGCTGAGAAAATTTCCTATCTTTTGATAGGTTATAACTTTTTGTACGGTAATTAATAAAAAAGTTACGAGGGAATTACAAATTTTAACAAAAATTTGGTATTTCCCCTGTATATTGAAAACTATAGAAGATATGAAAGAACTAATTGGAACTTTGGATTTTTAAAAATATTTCCTATCTTTTGATAGGTTATAACTTTTTGTACGTTAATTATTAAAAAAGTTACGAGGGATTTACAAATTTTAACAAAAATTTGGTATTTCCCCCGTATATTGAAAACTATAAAAGATAAAAAAAATTATTAAGAAATTTGGATTGCTAAGCAAATTTCCTTTCTCCTGATAGGTTATAACTTTTTGTACGTTAATTAAAAAAACAGTTACGAGGGAATTACAAATTTTAACAAAAATTTTGTATTTTCCCCGTATATTGAAAACTATAAAAGATAAAAAAAAATTAATTAGAAATTTGACTTGCTGAGCAAATTTCCTTTCTTTTAATAGGTTATAACTTTTTGTACGTTAATTAAAAAAACAGTTACGAGGGAATTACAAATTTTAACAAAAATTTTGTATTTCCCCCGTATATTGAAAACTATAAAAGATATAAAAAGACTAATCGGAAATTTGTATGGCTGAGAAAATTTCCTATCTTTTCATAGGTTATAACTTTTTGTACGGTAATTAATAAAAAAGTTACGAGGGAATTACAAATTTTAACAAAAATTTGGTATTTTTCCCGTATATTGAAAACTATATAAGGTATGAAAGAACTAATTGGAACTTTGGATTTTGAAAAATATTTCCTATCTTTTGATAGGTTATAACTTTTTGTACGGTAATTAATAAAAAAGTTACGAGGGAATTTCAAATTTTAACAAAAATTTTGTATTTCCCCCGTATATTGAAAACTACAAAAGATATAAAAAAATTAATTAAAAATTTGGATTGTTGAGAGAATTTCCTATCTTTTGATAGGTTATAACTTTTTGTACGGTAAATAATAAAAAAGTTACGAGGGAATTACAAATTTTAACAAAAATTTTGTATTTCCCCTGTATATTGAAAACTATAAAAGATATAAAAAGACTAGTCAAAAATTTGTATGGCTGAGAAAATTTCCTATCTTTTGATAGGTTATAACTTTTTGTACGGTATTTAATAAAAAAGTTACGAGGGAATTACAAATTTTAACACAAATTTGGTATTTTCCCCGTATATTAAAAACTATAGAAGGTATGAAAGAACTAATTGGAACTTTGGATTTCTAAGAGTATTTCCTATCTTTTGATAGGTTACAACTTTTTGTACGTTAATTAATAAAAAAGTTACGAGGGATTTACAAATTTTAAAAAAAATTTTGTATTTCCCCCGTATATTGAAAACTATTAAAGGTATAAAAAGACTAATCGGAAATTTGGATTGCTAAATAAATTTCCTATCTTTTAATAGGTTATAACTTTTTGTACGGTAATTAATAAAAAAGTTACGAAGGAATTTTAAATTTTAACAAAAATTTTGTATTTCCCCCGTATATTGAAAACTACAAAAGATATAAAAAAACTAATTGGATATTTGGATTGTTGAGAGAATTTCCTATCTTTTGATAGGTTATAACTTTTTGTACGGTAAATAATAAAAAAGTTACGAGGGAATTACAAATTTTAACAAAAATTTGGTATTTCCCCCGTATATTGAAAACTATAAAAGATATAAAAAAATTAATTGGAATTTTGGAGTTCTAAAAAAATTTCCTTTCTTTTCATAAGTTATAACTTTTTGTAGGGTAATTATTAAAAAAGTTACGAGGGATTTACAAATTTTAACAAAAATTTTGTATTTCCCCCGTATATTGAAAACTATAAAAGATATAAAAAGACTAATCGGAAATTTGGATTGCTAAAAAAATTTCCTATCTTTTAATAGGTTATAGCTTTTTGTACGGTAATTAATAAAAAAGTTACGAGGGAATTTAAAATTTTAACCAAAATTTTGTATTTCCCCCGTATATTGAAAACTACAAAAGATATAAAAAAGTTTTTTGAAAATTTGGATTTTTGAGAGAATTTCCTATCTTTTGATAGGTTATAACTTTTTGTACGGTAAATAATAAAAAAGTTACGAGGGAATTACAAATTTTAACAAAAATTTTGTATTTCCCCCGGATATTGAAAACTATAAAAGATATAAAAAAATTAATTTTTTGTACGGTAATTAATAAAAAAGTTACGAGGGAATTACAAATTTTAACAAAAATTTGGTATTTCCCCCGTATATTGAAAACTATAAAAGATATAAAAAAAATAATTGGAATTTTGGAGTTCTAAAAAAATTTCCTTTCTTTTGATAAGTTATAATTTTTTGTACGGTAATTAATAAAAAAGTTACGAGGGAATTACAAATTTTAACAAAAATTTTGTATTTCCCCCGTATATTGAAAACTTTAAAAGATATGAAAAAACTAGTTGAAATTTTGAATTTTTAAGAAAATTTTCTATCTTTAAATAGGTTCTAACTTTTTGTATGTTAATTAATAAACAGGTTACGAGGGATTTACAAATTTTAACAAAAATTTTGTATTGCCCCCGTATATTGAAAACTATAAAAGATATAAAAAGACTAATCGAAAATTTGTATTGCTGAGAAAATTTCCTATCTTTTGATAGGTTATAACTTTTTGTACGGTAATTAATAAAAAAGTTACGAGGGAATTTCAAATTTTAACAAAAATTTGGTATTTCCCCCGTATATTGAAAACTACCAAAGATATAAAAAAACTAATTAAAAATTTAGATTCTTGAGAAAATTTCCTATCTTTTGATAGGTTATAAATTTTGTACGGTAATTAATAAAAAAGTTACGAGGGAATTACAAATTTTAACAAAAATTTTGTATTTCCCCCGTATATTGAAAACTATAAAAGTTATAAAAAAAATAATTAGAATTTTGGAGTTCTAAAAAAATTTCCTTTCTTTTGATTAGTTTTAACTTTTTGTACGGTAATTAATAAAAAAGTTACGAGGGAATTACAAATTTTAACAAAAATTTTGTATTTCTCCCGTATATTGAAAACTATAAAAGAAAAAAAAAATTATTAAGAAATTTGGATTGCTAAGCAAATTTTCTTTCTCTTGATAGGTTATAACTTTTTGTACGTTAATTAAAAAAACAGTTACGAGGGAATTACAAATTTTAATAAAAATTTTGTATTTCCCCCGTATATTGAAAACTATAAAAGATATAAAAAGACTAATCGGAAATCTGTATGGCTGAGAAAATTTCCTATCTTTTCAAAGGTTATAACTTTTTGTACGGTAATTAATAAAAAAGTTACGAGGGAATTACAAATTTTAACAAAAATTTGGTATTTCCCCCGTATAGTGAAAACTATAGAAGATATGAAAGAACTAATTGAAACTTTGGATTTTTAAAAATATTTCCTATCTTTTGATAGGTTATAACTTTTTGTACGTTAATTATTAAAAAAGTTACGAGGGATTTACAAATTTTAACAAAAATTTTGTGTTTCCCCCGTATATTGAAAACTATAAAAGATATAAAAAGACTAATCGGAAATTTGGATTGCTAAAAAAATTTCCTATCTTTTAATAGGTTATAGCTTTTTGTACGGTAATTAATAAAAAAGTTACGAGGGAATTTCAAATTTTAACAAAAATTTTGTATTTCCCCCGTATATTGAAAACTACAAAAGATATAAAAAAATTAATTAAAAATTTGGATTTTTGAGAGAATTTCCTATCTTTTGATAGGTTATAACTTTTTGTACGGTAAATAATAAAAAAGTTACGAGGGAATTACAAATTTTAACAAAAATTTTGTATTTCCCCCGGATATTGAAAACTATAAAAGATATAAAAAAATTAATTAAAAATTTGGATTCTTAAAAAATTTCCTATCTTTTAATAGGTTATAACTTTTTGTACGGTAATTAATAAAAAAGTTACGAGGGAATTACAAATTTTAACAAAAATTTTGTATTTCCCTCGTATATTAAAAACTATAAAAGATATGAAAAAAACTAGGTGAAATTTTGAATTTTTAAGAAAATTTTCTATTTTTAAATAGGTTCTAACTTTCTATATGTTAATTAATAAACAGGTTACGAGGGATGTACAAATTTTAACAAAAATTTGGTATTGCCCCCGTATATTGAAAACTATAAAAGATATAAAAAGACTAATCAGAAATTTGTATTGCTGAGAAAATTTCCTATCTTTTGATAGGTTATAACTTTTTGTACGGTAATTAATAAAAAAGTTACGAGGGAATTACAAATTTTAACAAAAATTTGGTATTTCCCCCGTATATTGAATACTATAAAAGATATAAAAAAAATAATTGGAATTTTGGAGTTCTAAAAAAATTTCCTTTCTTTTGATAAGTTATAATTTTTTGTACGGTAATTATTAAAAAAGTTACGAGGGAATTACAAATTTTAACAAAAATTTTGTATTTCCCCCGTATATTGAAAACTATAAAAGATATGAAAAAACTAGTTGAAATTTTGAATTTTTAAGAAAATTTTCTATCTTCAAAAGGGTTCTAACTTTCTGTATGTTAATTAATAAACAGGTTACGAGGGATTTACAAATTTTAACAAAAATTTGGTATTTCCCCCGTATATTGAAAACTATAAAAGATATAAAAAGACTAATCAGAAATTTGTATTGCTGAGAAAATTTCCTATCTTTTGATAGGTTATAACTTTTTGTACGGTAATTAATAAAAAAGTTACGAGGGAATTACAAATTTTAACAAAAATTTGGTATTTCCCCCATATATTGAAAACTATAAAAGATATAAAAAAAATAATTGGAATTTTGAAATTCTAAAAAAATTTCCTTTCTTTTGATAAGTTATAACTTTTTGTACGGTAATTAATAAAAAAGTTACGAGGGAATTTCAAATTTTAACAAAAATTTTGTATTTTCCCCGTATATTGAAAACTACAAAAGATATAAAAAAATTATTTGAAAATTTGGATTGTTGAGAGAATTTCCTATCTTTTGATAGGTTATAACTTTTTGTACGGTAAATAATAAAAAAGTTACGAGGGAATTACAAATTTTAACAAAAATTTTGTATTTCCCCCTTATATTGAAAACTATAAAAGATATAAAAAAATTAATTAAAAATTTGGATTCTTAAAAAATTTCCTATCTTTTGATAGGTTATAACTTTTTGTACGGTAATTAATAAAAAAGTTACGAGGCAATTACAAATTTTAACAAAAATTTGGTATTTCCCCCGTATATTAAAAACTATAAAAGATATAAAAAAAATAACTTTTTGTACGGTAAATAATAAAAAAGTTACGAGGGAATTACAAATTTTAACAAAAATTTTGTATTTCCCCCGTATATTGAAAACTATAAAAGATATGAAAAAACTAGTTGAAATTTTGAATTTTTAAGAAAATTTTCTATCTTTAAATAGGTTCTAACTTTCTGTATGTTTATTAATAAACAAGTTACGAGGGATTTACAAATTTTAACAAAAATTTGGTATTGCCCCCGTATATTGAAAACTATAAAAGATATAAAAAGACTAATCAGAAATTTGTATTGCTGAGAAAATTTCCTATCTTTTGATAGGTTATAACTTTTTGTACGGTAATTAATAAAAAAGTTACGAGGGAATTTCAAATTTTAACAAAAATTTGGTATTTCTCCCGTATATTGAAAACTACACAAGATATAAAAAAATTAATTAAAAATTTAGATTCTTGAGAAAATTTCCTATCTTTTGATAGGCCATAACTTTTTGTACGGTAATTAATAAAAAAGTTACGAGGGAATTACAAATTTTAACAAAAATTTTGTATTTCCCCCGTATACTGAAAACTATAAAAGATATAAAAAAAATAACTTTTTGTACGGTAAATAATAAAAAAGTTACGAGGGAATTACAAATTTTAACAAAAATTTTGTATTTCCCCCGTATATTGAAAACTATAAAAGATATGAAAAAACTAGTTAAAATTTTGAATTTTTAAGAAAATTTTCTATCTTTAAAAGGGTTCTAACTTTCTGTATGTTAATTAATAAACAGGTTACGAGGGATTTACAAATTTTAACAAAAATTTGGTATTTCCCCCGTATATTGAAAACTATAAAAGATATAAAAAGACTAATCAGAAATTTGTATTGCTGAGAAAATTTCCTATCTTTTGATAGGTTATAACTTTTTGTACGGTAATTAATAAAAAAGTTACGAGGGAATTACAAATTTTAACAAAAATTTGGTATTTCCCCCATATATTGAAAACTATAAAAGATATAAAAAAAATAATTGGAGTTTTGAAATTCTAAAAAAATTTCCTTTCTTTTGATAAGTTATAACTTTTTGTACGGTAATTAATAAAAAAGTTACGAGGGAATTTCAAATTTTAACAAAAATTTTGTATTTCCCCCGTATATTGAAAACTACAAAAGATATAAAAAAATTATTTGAAAATTTGGATTGTTGAGAGAATTTCCTATCTTTTGATAGGTTATAACTTTTTGTACGGTAAATAATAAAAAAGTTACGAGGGAATTACAAATTTTAACAAAAATTTTGTATTTCCCCCTTATATTGAAAACTATAAAAGATATAAAAAAATTAATTAAAAATTTGGATTCTTAAAAAATTTCCTATCTTTTGATAGGTTATAACTTTTTGTACGGTAATTAATAAAAAAGTTACGAGGCAATTACAAATTTTAACAAAAATTTGGTATTTCCCCCGTATATTAAAAACTATAAAAGATATAAAAAAAATAACTTTTTGTACGGTAAATAATAAAAAAGTTAAGAGGGAATTACAAATTTTAACAAAAATTTTGTATTTCCCCCGTATATTGAAAACTATAAAAGATATGAAAAAACTAGTTGAAATTTTGAATTTTTAAGAAAATTTTCTATCTTTAAATAGGTTCTAACTTTCTGTATGTTTATTAATAAACAAGTTACGAGGGATTTACAAATTTTAACAAAAATTTGGTATTGCCCCCGTATATTGAAAACTATAAAAGATATAAAAAGACTAATCAGAAATTTGTATTGCTGAGAAAATTTCCTATCTTTTGATAGGTTATAACTTTTTGTACGGTAATTAATAAAAAAGTTACGAGGGAATTTCAAATTTTAACAAAAATTTGGTATTTCTCCCGTATATTGAAAACTACACAAGATATAAAAAAATTAATTAAAAATTTAGATTCTTGAGAAAATTTCCTATCTTTTGATAGGCCATAACTTTTTGTACGGTAATTAATAAAAAAGTTACGAGGGAATTACAAATTTTAACAAAAATTTTGTATTTCCCCCGTATACTGAAAACTATAAAAGATTTAAAAAAAATAACTTTTTGTACGGTAAATAATAAAAAAGTTACGAGGGAATTACAAATTTTAACAAAAATTTTGTATTTCCCCCGTATATTGAAAACTATAAAAGATATGAAAAAACTAGTTGAAATTTTGAATTTTTAAGAAAATTTTCTATCTTTAAATAGGTTCTAACTTTCTGTATGTTTATTAATAAACAAGTTACGAGGGATTTACAAATTTTAACAAAAATTTGGTATTGCCCCCGTATATTGAAAACTATAAAAGATATAAAAAGACTAATCAGAAATTTGTATTGCTGAGAAAATTTCCTATCTTTTGATAGGTTATAACTTTTTGTACGGTAATTAATAAAAAAGTTACGAGGGAATTTCAAATTTTAACAAAAATTTGGTATTTCTCCCGTATATTGAAAACTACACAAGATATAAAAAAATTAATTAAAAATTTAGATTCTTGAGAAAATTTCCTATCTTTTGATAGGCCATAACTTTTTGTACGGTAATTAATAAAAAAGTTACGAGGGAATTACAAATTTTAACAAAAATTTTGTATTTCCCCCGTATACTGAAAACTATAAAAGATATAAAAAAAAATAATTGGAATTTTGGAGTTCTAAAAAAATTTCCTTTCTTTTGATAAGTTATAATTTTTTGTACGGTAATTAATAAAAAAGTTACGAGGGAAATACAAATTTTAACAAAAATTTTGTATTTCCCCCGTATATTGAAAACTATAAAAGATATGAAAAAACTAGTTAAAATTTTGAATTTTTAAGAAAATTTTCTATCTTTAAATAGGTTCTAACTTTCTGTATGTTAATTAATAAACAAGTTACGAGGGATTTACAAATTTTAACAAAAATTTGGTATTTCCCCCGTATATTGAAAACTATAAAAGATATAAAAAGACTAATCCAAAATTTGTATTGCTGAGAAAATTTCCTATCTTTTAATAGGTTACAACTTTTTGTACGGTAATTAATAAAAAAGTTACGAGGGAATTTCAAATTTTAACAAAAATTTTGTATTTCCCCCGTATATTGAAAACTATAAAAGATATAAAAAAATTAATTGGATATTTGGATTGTTGAGAGAATTTTCTATCTTTTGATAGGTTATAACTTTTTGTACGGTAAATAATAAAAAAGTTACGAGGGAATTTCAAATTTTAACAAAAATTTTGTATTTCCCCCGTATATTGAAAACTATAAAAGATATAAAAAAAATAATTGGATATTTGGATTGTTGAGCAAATTTCCTTTCTTTTGATAGGTTATAACTTTTTGTACGTTAATTAAAAAAACAGTTACGAGGGAATTACAAATTTGAACAAACATTTTGTATTTCCCCCGTATATTGAAAACTATAAAAGATATAAAAAGACTAATCAGAAATTTGTATGGCTGAGAAAATTTCCTATCTTTTGATAGGTTATAACTTTTTGTACGGTAATTAATAAAAAAGTTACGAGGGAATTACAAATTTTAACAAAAATTTTGTATTTCCCCCGTATATTGAAAACTATAAAAGATATGAAAAAACTAGTTAAAATTTTGAATTTTTAAGAAAATTTTCTATCTTTAAATAGGTTCTAACTTTCTGTATGTTAATTAATAAACAAGTTACGAGGGATTTACAAATTTTAACAAAAATTTGGTATTTCCCCCGTATATTGAAAACTATAAAAGATATAAAAAGACTAATCCAAAATTTGTATTGCTGAGAAAATTTCCTATCTTTTAATAGGTTACAACTTTTTGTACGGTAATTAATAAAAAAGTTACGAGGGAATTTCAAATTTTAACAAAAATTTTGTATTTCCCCCGTATATTGAAAACTATAAAAGATATAAAAAAATTAATTGGATATTTGGATTGTTGAGAGAATTTTCTATCTTTTGATAGGTTATAACTTTTTGTACGGTAAATAATAAAAAAGTTACGAGGGAATTTCAAATTTTAACAAAAATTTTGTATTTCCCCCGTATATTGAAAACTATAAAAGATATAAAAAAAATAATTGGATATTTGGATTGTTGAGCAAATTTCCTTTCTTTTGATAGGTTATAACTTTTTGTACGTTAATTAAAAAAACAGTTACGAGGGAATTACAAATTTGAACAAACATTTTGTATTTCCCCCGTATATTGAAAACTATAAAAGATATAAAAAGACTAATCAGAAATTTGTATGGCTGAGAAAATTTCCTATCTTTTGATAGGTTATAACTTTTTGTACGGTAATTAATAAAAAAGTTACGAGGGAATTACAAATTTTAACAAAAATTTGGTATTTCCCCCGTAAATTAAAAACTACAAAAGATATTA
The DNA here is from genome assembly GCA_964028335.1 of Altica lythri. Lineage (NCBI taxonomy): Eukaryota > Metazoa > Arthropoda > Insecta > Coleoptera > Chrysomelidae > Altica > Altica lythri. Next base: position 62,318 of record CAXIIO010000098.1, on the reverse strand, counting down.
AAAAATTAATTGGATATTTGGATTGTTGAGAGAATTTCCTATCTTTTGACAGGTTATAACTTTTTGTACGGTTAATAATAAAAAAGTTACGAGGGAATTACAAATTTTAACAAATATTTTGTATTTCCCCCGTATATTGAAAACTATAAAAGATAAAAAAAAATATTAAAAAATTTGGATTGCTGAGCAAATTTCCTTTCTTTTAATAGGTTATAACTCTTTGTACGTTAATTAAAAAAACAGTTACGAGGGAATAACAAATTTTAACAAAAATTTGGTATTTCCGCCGTATATTGAAAACTATAAAAGATAAAAAAAATTATTAAGAAATTTAAATTGCTAAGCAAATTTCCTTTCTCTTGATAGGTTATAACTTTTTGTACGTTAATTAAAAAAACAGTTACGAGGGAATTACAAATTTTAACAAAAATTTTGTATTTCCCCCGTATATTGAAAACTCTAAAAGATAAAAAAAAAAAAATTAGAAATTTGGATTGCTGAGCAAATTTCCTTTCTTTTAATAGGTTATAACTTTTTGTGCGTTAATTAAAAAAACAGTTACGAGGGAATTACAAATTTTAACAAAAATTTTGTATTTCCCCCGTATATTGAAAACTATAAAAGATATAAAAAGACTAATCGGAAATTTGTATGGCTGAGAAAATTTCCTACCTTTTCATAGGTTATAACTTTTTGTACGGTAATTAATAAAAAATTTACGAGGGAATTACAAATTTTAACAAAAATTTAGTATTTCCCCCGTATATTGAAAACTATAGAAGATATGAAAGAACTAATTGGAACTTTGGATTTTTAAAAATATTTCCTATCTTTTGATAGGTTATAACTTTTTGTACGTTAATTATTAAAAAAGTTACGAGGGATTTACAAATTTTAACAAAAATTTGGTATTTCCCCCGTATATTGAAAACTATAAAAGATAAAAAAAATTATTAAGAAATTTGGATTGCTAAGCAAATTTCCTTTCTCTTGATAGGTTATAACTTTTTGTACGTTAATTAAAAAAACAGTTACGAGGGAATTACAAATTTTAACAAAAATTTTGTATTTCCCCCGTATATTGAAAACTATAAAAGATAAAAAAAAATTAATCAGAAATTTGGATTGCTGAGCAAATTTCCTTTCTTTTAATAGGTTATAACTTTGTGTACGTTAATTAAAAAAACAGTTACGAGGGAATTACAAATTTTAACAAAAATTTTGTATTTCCCCCGTATATTGAAAACTATAAAAGATATAAAAAGACTAATCGGAAATTTGTATGGCTGAGAAAATTTCCTATCTTTTCAAAGGTTATAACTTTTTGTACGGTAATTAATAAAAAAGTTACGAGGGAATTACAAATTTTAACAAAAATTTGGTATTTCCCCCGTATATTGAAAACTATAGAAGATATGAAAGAACTAATTGGAACTTTGGATTTTTAAAAATATTTCCTATCTTTTGATAGGTTATAACTTTTTGTACGGTAATTAATAAAAAAGTTACGAGGGAATTTCAAATTTTAACAAAAATTTTGTATTTCCCCCGTATATTGAAAACTACAAAAGATATAAAAAAATTAATTGAAAATTTGGATTGTTGAGAGAATTTCCTATCTTTTAATAGGTTATAACTTTTTGTACGGTAAATAATAAAAAAGTTACGAGGGAATTACAAATTTTAACAAAAATTTTGTATTTCCCCCGTATATTGAAAACTATAAAGGATATAAAAAGACTAGTCAAAAATTTGTATGGCTGAGAAAATTTCCTATCTTTTGATAGGTTATAACTTTTTGTACGGTATTTAATAAAAAAGTTACGAGGGAATTACAAATTTTAACAAAAATTTGGTATTTCCCCCGTATATTAAAAACTATAGAAGGTATGAAAGAACTAATTGGAACTTTGGATTTTTAAGAGTATTTCCTATCTTTTGATAGGTTACAACTTTTTGTACGTTAATTAATAAAAAAGTTACGAGGGATTTACAAATTTTAACAAAAATTTTGTATTTCCCCCGTATATTGAAAACTACAAAAGATATAAAAAAATTAATTGGATATTTGGATTGTTGAGAGAATTTCCTATCTTTTGATAGGTTACAACTTTTTGTACGGTATTTAATAAAAAAGTTACGAGGGAATTTCAAATTTTAACAAAAATTTTGTATTTCCCCCGTATATTGAAAACTATAAAAGATATAAAAAAATTAATTGGATATTTGGATTGTTGAGAGAATTTTCTATCTTTTGATAGGTTATAACTTTTTGTACGGTAAATAATAAAAAAGTTACGAGGGAATTTCAAATTTTAACAAAAATTTTGTATTTCCCCCGTATATTGAAAACTATAAAGGATATAAAAAAAATAATTGGATATTTGGATTGTTGAGCAAATTTTCTTTCTTTTGATAGGTTATAATTTTTTGTACGTTAATTAAAAAAACAGTTACGAGGGAATTACAAATTTGAACAAACATTTTGTATTTCCCCCGTATATTGAAAACTATAAAAGATATAAAAAGACTAATCAGAAATTTGTATGGCTGAGAAAATTTCCTATCTTTTGATAGGTTATAACTTTTTGTGCGGTAATTAATAAAAAAGTTACGAGGGAATTACAAATTTTAACAAAAATTTGGTATTTCCCCCGTAAATTAAAAACTACAAAAGATATTAAAAAATTAATTGAAAATTTGGATTGTTGAGAGAATTTCCTATCTTTTAATAGGTTATAACTTTTTGTACGGTAAATAATAAAAAAGTTACGAGGGAATTACAAATTTTAACAAAAATTTTGTATTTCCCCCGTATATTGAAAATTATAAAAGATAAAAAAAATTATTAAGAAATTTGGATTGCTGAGCAAATTTCCTTTCTTTTAATAGGTTATAACTCTTTGTACGTTAATTAAAAAAACAGTTACGAGGGAATAACAAATTTTAACAAAAATTTGGTATTTCCGCCGTATATTGAAAACTATAAAAGATAAAAAAAATTATTAAGAAATTTAAATTGCTAAGCAAATTTCCTTTCTCTTAATAGGTTATAACTTTTTGTACGTTAATTAAAAAAACAGTTACGAGGGAATTACAAATTTTAACAAAAATTTTGTATTTCCCCCGTATATTGAAAACTCTAAAAGATAAAAAAAAATAATTAGAAATTTGGATTGCTGAGCAAATTTCCTTTCTTTTAATAGGTTATAACTTTTTGTACGTTAATTAAAAAAACAGTTACGAGGGAATTACAAATTTTAACAAAAATTTTGTATTTCCCCCGTATATTGAAAACTATAAAAGATATAAAAAGACTAATCGGAAATTTGTATGGCTGAGAAAATTTTCTATCTTTTCATAGGTTATAACTTTTTGTACGGTAATTAATAAAAAAGTTACTAGGGAATTACAAATTTTAACAAAAATTTAGTATTTCCCCCGTATATTGAAAACTATAGAAGATATGAAAGAACTAATTGGAACTTTGGATTTTTAAAAATATTTCCTATCTTTTGATAGGTTATAACTTTTTGTACGTTATTTATTAAAAAAGTTACGAGGGATTTACAAATTTTAACAAAAATTTGGTATTTCCCCCGTATATTGAAAACTATAAAAGATAAAAAAAATTATTAAGAAACTTGGATTGCTAAGCTAATTTCCTTTCTTTTAATAGGTTATAACTTTTTGTACGTTAATTAAAAAAACAGTTACGAGGGAATTACAAATTTTAACAAAAATTTTGTATTTCCCCCGTATATTGAAAACTATAAAAAGACTAATCGGAAATTTGTATGGCTGAGAAAATTTCCTATCTTTTCAAAGGTTATAACTTTTTGTACGGTAATTAATAAAAAAGTTACGAGGGAATTACAAATTTTAACAAAAATTTGGTATTTCCCCCGTATATTGAAAACTATAGAAGATATGAAAGAACTAATTGAAACTTTGGATTTTTAAAAATATTTCCTATCTTTTGATAGGTTATAACTTTTTGTACGGTAATTAATAAAAAAGTTACAAGGGAATTTCAAATTTTAACAAAAATTTTGTATTTCCCCCGTATATTGAAAACTACAAAAAATATAAAAAAATTAATTGAAAATTTGGATTGTTGAGAGAATTTCCTATCTTTTGATAGGTTATAACTTTTTGTACGGTAAATAATAAAAAAGTTACGAGGGAATTACAAATTTTAACAAAAATTTTGTATTTCCCCCGTATATTGAAAACTATAAAGGATATAAAAAGACTAGTCAAAAATTTGTATGGCTGAGAAAATTTCCTATCTTTTGATAGGTTATAACTTTTTGTACGGTATTTAATAAAAAAGTTACGAGGGAATTACAAATTTTAACAAAAATTTGGTATTTCCCCCGTATATTAAAAACTATAGAAGGTATGAAAGAACTAATTGGAACTTTGGATTTTTAAGAGTATTTCCTATCTTTTGATAGGTTACAACTTTTTGTACGTTATTTAATAAAAAAGTTACGAGGGATTTACAAATTTAAAAAAAAAAATTGTATTTCCCCCGTATATTGAAAACTATAAAAGATATAAAAAGACTAATCGGAAATTTGGATTGCTAAAAAAATTTCCTATCTTTTAATAGGTTATAACTTTTTGTACGGTAATTAATAAAAAAGTTACGAGGGAATTTCAAATTTTAACAAAAATTTTGTATTTCCCCCGTATATTGAAAACTACAAAAGATATAAAAAAATTAATTAGATATTTGGATTGTTGAGAGAATTTCCTATCTTTTGATAGGTTATAACTTTTTGTACGGTATTTAATAAAAAAGTTACGAGGGAATTACAAATTTTAACAAAAATTTGGTATTTCCCCCGTATATTAAAAACTATAGAAGGTATGAAAGAACTAATTGGAACTTTGGATTTTTAAGAGTATTTCCTATCTTTTGATAGGTTACAACTTTTTGTACGTTAATTAATAAAAAAGTTACGAGGGATTTACAAATTTTAAAAAAAAATTTCTATTTCCCCCGTATATTGAAAACTATAAAAGATATAAAAAGACTAATCGGAAATTTGGATTGCTAAAAAAATTTCCTATCTTTTAATAGGTTAAAACTTTTTGTACGGTAATTAATAAAAAAGTTACGAGGGAATTTCAAATTTTAACAAAAATTTTGTATTTCCCCCGTATATTGAAAACTACAAAAGATATAAAAAAATTAATTGAATATTTGAATTGTTGAGAGAATTTCCTATCTTTTAATAGGTTATAACTTTTTGTACGGTAAATAGTAAAAAAGTTACGAGGGAATTTCAAATTTTAACAAAAATTTTGTATTTCTCCCGTATATTGAAAACTATAAAAGATTTTAAAAAAATAATTGGATATTTGGATTGTTGAGCAAATTTCCTTTCTTTTGATAGGTTATAACTTTTTGTACGTTAATTAAAAAAACAGTTACGAGGGAATTACAAATTTTAACAAAAATTTTGTATTTCCCCCGTATATTGAAAACTATAAAAGATATAAAAAGACTAATCGGAAATTTGTATGGCTGAGAAAATTTCCTATCTTTTAAAAGGTTATAACTTTTTGTACGGTAATTAATAAAAAAGTTACGAGGGAATTACAAATTTTAACAAAAATTTGGTATTTCCCCCGTATATTAAAAACTACAAAAGATATTAAAAAAATAATTAGATATTTGGATTGTCGAGAGAATTTCCTATCTTTTGACAGGTTATAACTTTTTGTACGGTAAATAATAAAAAAGTTACGAGGGAATTACAAATTTTAACAAAAATTTTGTATTTCCCCCGTATATTGAAAACTATAAAAGATAAAAAAAAATTATTAAGAAATGTGGATTGCTGAGCAAATTTCCTTTCTTTTAATAGGTTATAACTCTTTGTACGTTAATTAAAAAAACAGTTACGAGGGAATTACAAATTTTAACAAAAATTTTGTATTTCCCCCGTATATTGAAAACTATAAAAGATATAAAAAGACTAATCGGAAATTTGTATGGCTAAGAAAATTTCCTATCTTTTCATAGGTTATAACTTTTCGTACGGTAATTAATAAAAAAGTTACGAGGGAATTACAAATTTTAACAAATATTTGGTATTTACCCCGTATATTGAAAACTATAGAAGATATGAAAGAACTAATTGGAACTTTGGATTTTTAAAAATATTTCCTATCTTTTGATAGGTTATAACTTTTTGTACGTTAATTATTAAAAGAGTTACGAGGGATTTACAAATTTTAAAAAAAATTTGGTATTTCCCCCGTATATTGAAAACTATAAAAGATAAAAAAAATTATTAAGAAATTTGGATTGCTAAGCAAATTTCCTTTCTCTTAATAGGTTATAACTTTTTGTACGTTTATTTAAAAAACAGTTACGAGGGAATTACAAATTTTAACAAAAATTTTGTATTTCCCCCGTATATTGAAAACTATAAAAGATAAAAAAAAATTAATTAGAAATTTGGATTGCTGAGCAAATTTCCTTTCTTTTAATAGGTTATAACTTTTTGTACGTTAATTAAAAAAACAGTTACGAGGGAATTACAAATTTTAACAAAAATTTTGTACTTCCCCCGTATATTGAAAACTATAAAAGATATAAAAAGACTAGTCAAAAATTTGTATGGCTGAGAAAATTTCCTATCTTTTGATAGGTTATAACTTTTTGTACGGTAATTAATAAAAAAGTTACGAGGGAATTACAAATTTTAACAAAAATTTGGTGTTTCCCCCGTATATTGAAAACTAAAGAAGATATGAAAGAACTAATTGGAACTTTGGATTTTTAAAAATATTTCCTATCTTTTGATAGGTTATAACTTTTTGTACGTTAATTATTAAAAAAGTTACGAGGGATTTACAAATTTTAACAAAAATTTTGTATTTCACCCGTATATTGAAAACTATAAAAGATATAAAAAGACTAATCGAAAATTTGGATTGCTAAAAAAATTTCCTATCTTTTAATAGGTCATAACTTTTTGTACGGTAATTAATAAAAAAGTTACGAGGGAATTTCAAATTTTAACAAAAATTTTGTATTTCCCACGTATATTGAAAACTACAAAAGATATAAAAAAATTTATTGGATATTTGGATTGTTGAGAGAATTTCCTATCTTTTGATAGGTTATAACTTTTTGTACGGTAAATAGTAAAAAAGTTACGAGGGAATTACAAATTTTAACAAAAATTTTGTATTTCCCCCGTATATTGAAAACTATAAAAGATATAAAAAAAATAATTGGAATTTTGGAGTTCTAAAAAAATTTTCTTTCTTTTCATAAGTTATAACTTTTTGTACGGTAATTATTAAAAAAGTTACGAGGGAATTACAAATTTTAACAAAAATTTTGTATTTCCCCCGTATATTGAAAACTATAAAAGATATGAAAAAACTAGTTGGAATTTTGAATTTTTAAGAAAATTTTCTATCTTTTAATAGGTTATAACTTTCTGTATGTTAATTAATAAACAAGTTACGAGGGTTTTACAAATTTTAACAAAAATTTGGTATTTCCCCCGTATATTGAAAACTACATAAGACATAAAAAAATTAATTGAAAATTTAGATTCTTAAAAAAATTTCCTATCTTTTGATAGGTTATAACTTTTTGTACGGTAATTAATAAAAAAGTTACGAGGGAATTACAAATTTTAACAAAAATTTGGTATTTCCCCCGTATATTGAAAACTATAAAAGATAAAAAAAATTATTAAGAAATTTGGATTGCTAAGCAAATTTCCTTTCTCTTGATAGGTTATAACTTTTTGTACGTTAATTAAAAAAACAGTTACGAGGGAATCACAAATTTTAATAAACATTTTGTATTTCCCCCGTATATTGAAAACTATAAAAGATATAAAAAGACTAATCGGAAATCTGTATGGCTGAGAAAATTTCCTATCTTTTCATAGGTTATAACTTTTTGTACGGTAATTAATAAAAAAGTTACGAGGGAATTACAAATTTTAACAAAAATTTGGTATTTCCCCCGTATAGTGAAAACTATAGAAGATATGAAAGAACTAATTGGAACTTTGGATTTTTAAAAATATTTCCTATCTTTTGATAGGTTATAACTTTTTGTACGTTAATTATTAAAAAAGTTACGAGGGATTTACAAATTTTAACAAAAATTTTGTGTTTCCCCCGTATATTGAAAACTATAAAAGATATAAAAAGACTAATCGGAAATTTGGATTGCTAAAAAAATTTCCTATCTTTTAATAGGTTATAGCTTTTTGTACGGTAATTAATAAAAAAGTTACGAGGGAATTTCAAATTTTAACAAAAATTTTGTATTTCCCCCGTATATTGAAAACTACAAAAGATATAAAAAAATTAATTGAAAATTTGGATTTTTGAGAGAATTTCCTATCTTTTGATAGGTTATAACTTTTTGTACGGTAAATAATAAAAAAGTTACGAGGGAATTACAAATTTTAACAAAAATTTTGTATTTCCCTCGTATATTAAAAACTATAAAAGATATGAAAAAACTGAGTGAAATTTTGAATTTTTAAGAAAATTTTCTATTTTTAAATAGGTTCTAACTTTCTGTATGTTAATTAATAAACAGGTTACGAGGGATGTACAAATTTTAACAAAAATTTGGTATTGCCCCCGTATATTGAAAACTATAAAAGATATAAAAAGACTAATCAGAAATTTGTATTGCTGAGAAAATTTCCTATCTTTTGATAGGTTATAACTTTTTGTACGGTAATTAATAAAAAAGTTACGAGGGAATTACAAATTTTAACAAAAATTTGGTATTTCCCCCGTATATTGAATACTATAAAAGATATAAAAAAAATAATTGGAATTTTGGAGTTCTAAAAAAATTTCCTTTCTTTTGATAAGTTATAATTTTTTGTACGGTAATTATTAAAAAAGTTACGAGGGAATTACAAATTTTAACAAAAATTTTGTATTTCCCCCGTATATTGAAAACTATAAAAGATATGAAAAAACTAGTTGAAATTTTGAATTTTTAAGAAAATTTTCTATCTTTAAAAGGGTTCTAACTTTCTGTATGTTAATTAATAAACAGGTTACGAGGGATTTACAAATTTTAACAAAAATTTGGTATTGCCCCCGTATATTGAAAACTATAAAAGATATAAAAAGACTAATCAGAAATTTGTATTGCTGAGAAAATTTCCTATCTTTTGATAGGTTATAACTTTTTGTACGGTAATTAATAAAAAAGTTACGAGGGAATTACAAATTTTAACAAAAATTTGGTATTTCCCCCATATATTGAAAACTATAAAAGATATAAAAAAAATAATTGGAATTTTGAAATTCTAAAAAAATTTCCTTTCTTTTGATAAGTTATAACTTTTTGTACGGTAATTAAAAAAAAAGTTACGAGGGAATTTCAAATTTTAACAAAAATTTTGTATTTCCCCCGTATATTGAAAACTACAAAAGATATAAAAAAATTATTTGAAAATTTGGATTGTTGAGAGAATTTCCTATCTTTTGATAGGTTATAACTTTTTGTACGGTAAATAATAAAAACGTTAAGAGGGAATTACAAATTTTAACAAAAATTTTGTATTTCCCCCGGATATTGAAAACTATAAAAGATATAAAAAAATTAATTAAAAATTTGGATTCTTAAAAAATTTCCTATCTTTTGATAGGTTATAACTTTTTGTACGGTAATTAATAAAAAAGTTACGAGGCAATTACAAATTTTAACAAAAATTTGGTATTTCCCCCGTATATTAAAAACTATAAAAGATATAAAAAAAATAACTTTTTGTACGGTAAATAATAAAAAAGTTACGAGGGAATTACAAATTTTAACAAAAATTTTGTATTTCCCCCGTATATTGAAAACTATAAAAGATATGAAAAAACTAGTTGAAATTTTGAATTTTTAAGAAAATTTTCTATCTTTAAATAGGTTCTAACTTTCTGTATGTTTATTAATAAACAAGTTACGAGGGATTTACAAATTTTAACAAAAATTTGGTATTGCCCCCGTATATTGAAAACTATAAAAGATATAAAAAGACTAATCAGAAATTTGTATTGCTGAGAAAATTTCCTATCTTTTGATAGGTTATAACTTTTTGTACGGTAATTAATAAAAAAGTTACGAGGGAATTTCAAATTTTAACAAAAATTTGGTATTTCTCCCGTATATTGAAAACTACACAAGATATAAAAAAATTAATTAAAAATTTAGATTCTTGAGAAAATTTCCTATCTTTTGATAGGCCATAACTTTTTGTACGGTAATTAATAAAAAAGTTACGAGGGAATTACAAATTTTAACAAAAATTTTGTATTTCCCCCGTATACTGAAAACTATAAAAGATATAAAAAAAATAATTGGAATTTTGGAGTTCTAAAAAAATTTCCTTTTTTTTGATAAGTTATAACTTTTTGTACGGTAATTAATAAAAAAGTTACGAGGGAATTACAAATTTGAACAAACATTTTGTATTTCCCCCGTATATTGAAAACTATAAAAGATATAAAAAGACTAATCAGAAATTTGTATGGCTGAGAAAATTTCCTATCTTTTGATAGGTTATAACTTTTTGTACGGTAATTAATAAAAAAGTTACGAGGGAATTACAAATTTTAACAAAAATTTGGTATTTCCCCCGTAAATTAAAAACTACAAAAGATATTAAAAAATTAATTGGATATTTGGATTGTTGAGAGAATTTCCTATCTTTTGACAGGTTATAACTTTTTGTACGGTAAATAATAAAAAAGTTACGAGGGAATTACAAATTTTAACAAATATTTTGTATTTCCCCCGTATATTGAAAACTATAAAAGATAAAAAAAATTATTAAAAAATTTGGATTGCTGAGCAAATTTCCTTTCTTTTAATAGGTTATAACTCTTTGTACGTTAATTAAAAAAACAGTTACGAGGGAATAACAAATTTTAACAAAAATTTGGTATTTCCGCCGTATATTGAAAACTATAAAAGATAAAAAAAATTATTAAGAAATTTAAATTGCTAAGCAAATTTCCTTTCTCTTGATAGGTTATAACTTTTTGTACGTTAATTAAAAAAACAGTTACGAGGGATTTACAAATTTTAACAAAAATTTGGTATTTCCCCCGTATATTGAAAACTATAAAAGATAAAAAAAATTTTTAAGAAATTTGGATTGCTAAGCAAATTTCCTTTCTCTTGATAGGTTATAACTTTTTGTACGTTAATTAAAAAAACAGTTACGAGGGAATTACAAATTTTAACAAAAATTTTGTATTTCCCCCGTATATTGAAAACTTTAAAAGATAAAAAAAAAATTCATCAGAAATTTGGATTGCTGAGCAAATTTCCTTTCTTTTAATAGGTTATAACTTTTTGTACGTTAATTAAAAAAACAGTTACGAGGGAATTACAAATTTTAACAAAAATTTTGTATTTCCCCCGTATATTGAAAACTATAAAAGATATAAAAAGACTAATCGGAAATTTGTATGGCTGAGAAAATTTCCTATCTTTTCAAAGGTTATAACTTTTTGTACGGTAATTAATAATTAACGTACAAAAAGTTATAACCTATTAAGAGAAAGGAAATTTGCTTAGCAATTTAAATTTCTTAATATTTTTTTTTATCTTTTATAGTTTTCAATATACGGCGGAAATACCAAATTTTTGTTAAAATTTGTTATTCCCTCGTAACTGTTTTTTTAATTAACGTACAAAGAGTTATAACCTATTAAAAGAAAGGAAATTTGCTCAGCAATCCAAATTTCTTAATAATTTTTTTTATCTTTTATAATTTTCAATATACGGGGGAAATACAAAATTTTTGTTAAAATTTGTAATTCCCTCGTAACTTTTTTATTATTTACCGTACAAAAAATTATAACCTGTCAAAAGATAGGAAATTCTCTCAGCAATCCAAATATCCAATTAATTTTTTAATATCTTTTGTAGTTTTTAATTTACGGGGGAAATACCAAATTTTTGTTAAAATTTGTAATTCCCTCGTAACTTTTTTATTAATTACCGCACAAAAAGTTATAACCTATCAAAAGATAGGAAATTTTCTCAGCCATACAAATTTCTGATTAGTCTTTTTATATCTTTTATAGTTTTCAATATACGGGGGAAATACAAAATGTTTGTTCAAATTTGTAATTCCCTCGTAACTGTTTTTTTAATTAACGTACAAAAAGTTATAACCTATCAAAAGAAAGGAAATTTGCTCAACAATCCAAATATCCAATTATTTTTTTTATATCCTTTATAGTTTTCAATATACGAGGGAAATACAAAATTTTTGTTAAAATTTGAAATTCCCTCGTAACTTTTTTATTATTTACCGTACAAAAAGTTATAACCTATCAAAAGATAGAAAATTCTCTCAACAATCCAAATATCCAATTAATTTTTTTATATCTTTTATAGTTTTCAATATACGGGGGAAATACAAAATTTTTGTTAAAATTTGAAATTCTCTCGTAACTTTTTTATTAAATACCGTTCAAAAAGTTGTAACCTATCAAAAGATAGGAAATTCTCTCAACAATCCAAATATCCAATTAATTTTTTTATATCTTTTGTAGTTTTCAATATACGGGGGAAATACAAAATTTTTGTTAAAATTTGTAAATCCCTCGTAACTTTTTTATTAATTAACGTACAAAAAGTTGTAACCTATCAAAAGATAGGAAATACTCTTAAAAATCCAAAGTTCCAATTAGTTCTTTCATACCTTCTATAGTTTTTAATATACGGGGGAAATACCAAATTTTTGTTAAAATTTGTAATTCCCTCGTAACTTTTTTATTAAATACCGTACAAAAAGTTATAACCTATCAAAAGATAGGAAATTTTCTCAGCCATACAAATTTTTGACTAGTCTTTTTATATCCTTTATAGTTTTCAATATACGGGGGAAATACAAAATTTTTGTTAAAATTTGTAATTCCCTCGTAACTTTTTTATTATTTACCGTACAAAAAGTTATAACCTATTAAAAGATAGGAAATTCTCTCAACAATCCAAATTTTTAATTAATTTTTTTATATCTTTTGTAGTTTTCAATATACGGGGGAAATACAAAATTTTTGTTAAAATTTGAAATTCCCTCGTAACTTTTTTTTTAATTACCGTACAAAAAGTTATAACCTATCAAAAGATAGGAAATATTTTTAAAAATCCAAAGTTCCAATTAGTTCTTTCATATCTTCTATAGTTTTCAATATACGGGGGAAATACCAAATTTTTGTTAAAATTTGTAATTCCCTCGTAACTTTTTTATTAATTACCGTACAAAAAGTTATAACCTTTGAAAAGATAGGAAATTTTCTCAGCCATACAAATTTCCGATTAGTCTTTTTATATCTTTTATAGTTTTCAATATACGGGGGAAATACAAAATTTTTGTTAAAATTTGTAATTCCCTCGTAACTGTTTTTTTAATTAACGTACAAAAAGTTATAACCTATTAAAAGAAAGGAAATTTGCTCAGCAATCCAAATTTCTGATGAATTTTTTTTTTATCTTTTAAAGTTTTCAATATACGGGGGAAATACAAAATTTTTGTTAAAATTTGTAATTCCCTCGTAACTGTTTTTTTAATTAACGTACAAAAAGTTATAACCTATCAAGAGAAAGGAAATTTGCTTAGCAATCCAAATTTCTTAAAAATTTTTTTTATCTTTTATAGTTTTCAATATACGGGGGAAATACCAAATTTTTGTTAAAATTTGGTATTTCCGCCGTATATTGAAAACTATAAAAGATAAAAAAAATTATTAAGAAATTTAAATTGCTAAGCAAATTTCCTTTCTCTTGATAGGTTATAACTTTTTGTACGTTAATTAAAAAAACAGTTACGAGGGATTTACAAATTTTAACAAAAATTTGGTATTTCCCCCGTATATTGAAAACTATAAAAGATAAAAAAAATTTTTAAGAAATTTGGATTGCTAAGCAAATTTCCTTTCTCTTGATAGGTTATAACTTTTTGTACGTTAATTAAAAAAACAGTTACGAGGGAATTACAAATTTTAACAAAAATTTTGTATTTCCCCCGTATATTGAAAACTTTAAAAGATAAAAAAAAAATTCATCAGAAATTTGGATTGCTGAGCAAATTTCCTTTCTTTTAATAGGTTATAACTTTTTGTACGTTAATTAAAAAAACAGTTACGAGGGAATTACAAATTTTAACAAAAATTTTGTATTTCCCCCGTATATTGAAAACTATAAAAGATATAAAAAGACTAATCGGAAATTTGTATGGCTGAGAAAATTTCCTATCTTTTCAAAGGTTATAACTTTTTGTACGGTAATTAATAAAAAAGTTACGAGGGAATTACAAATTTTAACAAAAATTTGGTATTTCCCCCGTATATTGAAAACTATAGAAGATATGAAAGAACTAATTGGAACTTTGGATTTTTAAAAATATTTCCTATCTTTTGATAGGTTATAACTTTTTGTACGGTAATTAAAAAAAAAGTTACGAGGGAATTTCAAATTTTAACAAAAATTTTGTATTTCCCCCGTATATTGAAAACTACAAAAGATATAAAAAAATTAATTGAAAATTTGGATTGTTGAGAGAATTTCCTATCTTTTAATAGGTTATAACTTTTTGTACGGTAAATAATAAAAAAGTTACGAGGGAATTACAAATTTTAACAAAAATTTTGTATTTCCCCCGTATATTGAAAACTATAAAGGATATAAAAAGACTAGTCAAAAATTTGTATGGCTGAGAAAATTTCCTATCTTTTGATAGGTTATAACTTTTTGTACGGTATTTAATAAAAAAGTTACGAGGGAATTACAAATTTTAACAAAAATTTGGTATTTCCCCCGTATATTAAAAACTATAGAAGGTATAAAAGAACTAATTGGAACTTTGGATTTTTAAGAGTATTTCCTATCTTTTGATAGGTTACAACTTTTTGTACGTTAATTAATAAAAAAGTTACGAGGGATTTACAAATTTTAACAAAAATTTTGTATTTCCCCCGTATATTGAAAACTATAAAAGATATAAAAAAATTAATTGGATATTTGGATTGTTGAGAGAATTTTCTATCTTTTGATAGGTTATAACTTTTTGTACGGTAAATAATAAAAAAGTTACGAGGGAATTTCAAATTTTAACAAAAATTTTGTATTTCCCTCGTATATTGAAAACTATAAAGGATATAAAAAAAATAATTGGATATTTGGATTGTTGAGCAAATTTCCTTTCTTTTGATAGGTTATAACTTTTTGTACGTTAATTAAAAAAACAGTTACGAGGGAATTACAAATTTGAACAAACATTTTGTATTTCCCCCGTATATTGAAAACTATAAAAGATATAAAAAGACTAATCAGAAATTTGTATGGCTGAGAAAATTTCCTATCTTTTGATAGGTTATAACTTTTTGTGCGGTAATTAATAAAAAAGTTACGAGGGAATTACAAATTTTAACAAAAATTTGGTATTTCCCCCGTAAATTAAAAACTACAAAAGATATTAAAAAATTAATTGGATATTTGGATTGCTGAGAGAATTTCCTATCTTTTGACAGGTTATAATTTTTTGTACGGTAAATAATAAAAAAGTTACGAGGGAATTACAAATTTTAACAAAAATTTTGTATTTCCCCCGTATATTGAAAATTATAAAAGATAAAAAAAATTATTAAGAAATTTGGATTGCTGAGCAAATTTCCTTTCTTTTAATAGGTTATAACTCTTTGTACGTTAATTAAAAAAACAGTTACGAGGGAATAACAAATTTTAACAAAAATTTGGTATTTCCGCCGTATATTGAAAACTATAAAAGATAAAAAAAAATATTAAGAAATTTAAATTGCTAAGCAAATTTCCTTTCTCTTAATAGGTTATAACTTTTTGTACGTTAATTAAAAAAACAGTTACGAGGGAATTACAAATTTTAACAAAAATTTTGTATTTCCCCCGTATATTGAAAACTCTAAAAGATAAAAAAAAAATAATTAGAAATTTGGTTTGCTGAGCAAATTTCCTTTCTTTTAATAGGTTATAACTTTTTGTACGTTAATTAAAAAAACAGTTACGAGGGAATTACAAATTTTAACAAAAATTTTGTATTTCCCCCGTATATTGAAAACTATAAAAGATATAAAAAGACTAATCGGAAATTTGTATGGCTGAGAAAATTTTCTATCTTTTCATAGGTTATAACTTTTTGTACGGTAATTAATAAAAAAGTTACGAGGGAATTACAAATTTTAACAAAAATTTAGTATTTCCCCCGTATATTGAAAACTATAGAAGATATGAAAGAACTAATTGGAACTTTGGATTTTTAAAAATATTTCCTATCTTTTGATAGGTTATAACTTTTTGTACGTTAATTATTAAAAAAGTTACGAGGGATTTACAAATTTTAACAAAAATTTGGTATTTCCCCCGTATATTGAAAACTATAAAAGATAAAAAAAAATATTAAGAAACTTGGATTGCTAAGCAAATTTCCTTTCTTTTAATAGGTTATAACTTTTTGTACGTTAATTAAAAAAACAGTTACGAGGGAATTACAAATTTTAACAAAAATTTTGTATTTCCCCCGTATATTGAAAACTATAAAAGATATAAAAAGACTAATCGGAAATTTGTATGGCTGAGAAAATTTCCTATCTTTTCAAAGGTTATAACTTTTTGTACGGTAATTAATAAAAAACTTACGAGGGAATTACAAATTTTAACAAAAATTTGGGATTTCCCCCGTATATTGAAAACTATAGAAGATATGAAAGAACTAATTGAAACTTTGGATTTTTAAAAATATTTCCTATCTTTTGATAGGTTATAACTTTTTGTACGGTAATTAATAAAAAAGTTACAAGGGAATTTCAAATTTTAACAAAAATTTTGTATTTCCCCCGTATATTGAAAACTACAGAAGATATAAAAAAATTAATTGAAAATTTGGATTGTTGAGAGAATTTCCTATCTTTTAATAGGTTATAACTTTTTGTACGGTAAATAATAAAAAAGTTACGAGGGAATTACAAATTTTAACAAAAATTTTGTATTTCCCCCGTATATTGAAAACTATAAAGGATATAAAAAGACTAGTCAAAAATTTGTATGGCTGAGAAAATTTCCTATCTTTTGATAGGTTATAACTTTTTGTACGGTATTTAACCCGGCACTACATATGTGGGGTTTCACAAACCCCAGCTCCCAAATATCGCTCTTAAAATAAATCAAACGCAGACTTATGCGCACGTCCACCCCAATAGCTTCCCAAAAATGTCACCACCATCGAATTCAGGCGTTACCTCAGTACATTGTAGGCAGTGAGTGAAGTTACACGCGCCTGAAACGCTCTGGGGTGTGTCAAACCCCACCTATGTACTCGCGTTTGCAATTTTGACATTATAAGTAAGTTTTTATTTTTGACTTATTTGAATCTGCATAGTCAATTGTTTAATTTTTTAGCTAAAATATCATGTCATACGAAGCGGAACAGAAAAAGCTTGAAGCTCTATGGGCTGAAATTGATGACGATGCCATCGAATCGGGAAGCGATGACGATATTGACCATATCTCTGAAAGCGACCACAACACCGACTCGGAGCAGGATATCGCAATAGAAGATGTAGTTTCTGACGGAGGTTCAGACATGGAGACATCAAAAACAGAACTTCAGAATGATACGGAAAATAAAAGCACTGACGGACCTCCAAGAAACGAAGAAATGTATCTCGGAAAAGACGGAACACAATGGAAGAAACTTGCTTCAAATAAACGGGTTCGAACAAGATCAGAGAACATTATTACTCATTTGCCGGGTGTGAAGCATTATGCAGAAAATGCTAAATGTGCTTTAGATTGTTGGCAATTGTTTTTTGACCGACAAATGATCGAAGACATAGTGCGCTGGACCAATCTCAAAATTCAACAAAAATCAATTGCATATCAAAATAAATGCATGGTGAAACCAACCAATGAATGTGAAATTAAAGCATTTATCGGACTTCTTTATTTAGCAGGTATGTTTCATTCTAATCGTCAGAATTTGAGAGACTTATGGCAAACAGATGGGACTGGTGTCGATATATTCCGCAATACGATGTCTATAAATCGTTTTCAATTCCTGATGGTCTGTCTTCGGTTCGATAACATCGAGAATCGTAAAGACAGATTGGCGATTGACAAATTAGCTCCAGTTCGTGGAATTCTGGACAAATTTATTGAAAATTGTAAGCAGGCCTACACTCCTTCTCAATATGTGACGATAGATGAGAAGTTGGAGTCTTTTCGTGGAAGATGTGCTTTCAAACAGTACATGCCCAACAAGCCTGCAAAGTATGGGATCAAAGTGCAAGCCCTAGTTGATGCCCGTTCGTACTACGTTTTAAATATGGAAGTGTATGCAGGAAAACAGCCAGAAGGTCCCTACAGTGTTAGTAATTCCCCAATAGATATAGTAGAGAGGCTAATACAACCAATTTCTGGTTCCAACCGAAATGTGACCTTTGACAACTGGTACACTAGTTATGAATTAATGATAAAATTGCTGAACGAGCATAAACTTACGTCAGTAGGCACGCTGAGAAAGAACAAACGATGCATCCCAGCACAATTTTTGACAGTTCAGAACAGAGAACAAAAGACATCTTTATTTGGCTTTCAGAAAGATATTACACTTTTATCGTATGTGCCGAAAAAAAATAAAAACGTCCTACTGTTGTCCACCATGCACCATGATGGAGCTATTGATGAAGCAACTGGCGATAAAAATTTACCAGAAATAATAAGCTTCTACAACTTTACTAAAAGTGGAGTAGATGTAGTGGATGAACTGTCTGCATCATATAACGTATCTAGAAACTCACGGAGATGGCCTCTTACGATCGTGTTTTCCCTCTTGAATACAGCCGCCATAAATGCTTTGGTGATATACAGAGAAAACAATCAAGATTTCAAACTTGCCAGAAGATTGTTTATCAAAATGTTGGGCTTTGAATTGATCCAGGACCACATATCTGAAAGAAAAAATAATCCAAGAATACCAAGGAGTATTCGTCAAAACATTGCACATTTTGCCCAAGATGCCCCTGCAGTGCCCTCTGCCAAGATTCCAAAACTCATGGGAAGATGTTCAGTATGTCCAAGAAGCCGAGATCGGAAAACTAAATATTTCTGTTCAAACTGTGAATCATTACTGTGCCTGGAGCATGCTGTCATAAGTTGTCAAAATTGCATGAATTCAAATAGCGATTAATTTTTTTCTTTCACTGTACAACCGGGCAGAGTTTTTCCTTGTATTATCTTACTATTAGATTTTCATTTACTATTGTATATTTGATCATATGGTGTTTATATTTTTTGGTAAGATTGTTCAGTTAAGTTGTGGTTTTTGCTTATAGAGAATTGCCTATTATTAGTTTATTTTTAATTTCTTTCGAATAAAGGTGTTCTAATTATTTCTTTTTTGCTTAAATAGTCCTTAGATGATCACTTCAGACCATGAAATTAGAAAACATATAAAAAACTGCCAGAAAAAATTCTGATTTTACTTAGAAATTGGGGTTTGTCACACCCCACATATGTACTAATGACAGAAAAATCCACGTATGTGACGCCGGGTTAATAAAAAAGTTACGAGGGAATTACAAATTTTAACAAAAATTTGGTATTTCCCCCGTATATTAAAAACTATAGAAGGTATGAAAGAACTAATTGGAACTTTGGATTTTTAAGAGTATTTCCTATCTTTTGATAGGTTACGACTTTTTGTACGTTAATTAATAAAAAAGTTACGAGGGATTTACAAATTTAAAAAAAAAAATTGTATTTCCCCCGTATATTGAAAACTATAAGAGATATAAAAAGACTAATCGGAAATTTGGATTGCTAAAAAAATTTCCTATCTTTTAATAGGTTATAACTTTTTGTAGGGTAATTAATAAAAAAGTTACGAGGGAATTTCAAATTTTAACAAAAATTTTGTATTTCCCCCGTATATTGAAAACTACAAAAGATATAAAAAAATTAATTGGATATTTGGATTGTTGAGAGAATTTTCTATCTTTTGATAGGTTATAACTTTTTGTACGGTATTTAATAAAAAAGTTACGAGGGAATTACAAATTTTAACAAAAATTTGGTATTTCCCCCGTATATTAAAAACTATAGAAGGTATGAAAGAACTAATTGGAACTTTGGATTTTTAAGAGTATTTCCTATCTTTTGATAGGTTACAACTTTTTGTACGTTAATTAATAAAAAAGTTACGAGGGATTTACAAATTTAAAAAAAAAATTTGTATTTCCCCCGTATATTGAAAACTATAAAAGATATAAAAAGACTAATCGGAAATTTGGATTGCTAAAAAAATTTCCTATCTTTTAATAGGTTAAAACTTTTTGTACGGTAATTAATAAAAAAGTTACGAGGGAATTTCAAATTTTAACAAAAATTTTGTATTTCCCCCGTATATTGAAAACTACAAAAGATATAAAAAAATTAATTGGATATTTGGATTGTTGAGAGAATTTCCTATCTTTTAATAGGTTATAACTTTTTGTACGGTATATAGTAAAAAAGTTACGAGGGAATTTCAAATTTTAACAAAAATTTTGTATTTCTCCCGTATATTGAAAACTATAAAAGATATAAAAAAAATAATTGGATATTTGGATTGTTGAGCAAATTTCCTTTCTTTTGATAGGTTATAACTTTTTGTACGTTAATTAAAAAAACAGTTACGAGGGAATTACAAATTTTACAAAAATTTTGTATTTCCCCCGTATATTGAAAACTATAAAAGATATAAAAAGACTAATCGGAAATTTGTATGGCTGAGAAAATTTCCTATCTTTTAAAAGGTTATAACTTTTTGTACGGTAATTAATAAAAAAGTTACGAGGGAATTACAAATTTTAACAAAAATTTGGTATTTCCCCCGTATATTAAAAACTACAAAAGATATTAAAAAAATAATTGGATATTTGGATTGTTGAGAGAATTTCCTATCTTTTGACAGGTTATAACTTTTTGTACGGTAAATAATAAAAAAGTTACGAGGGAATTACAAATTTTAACAAAAATTTTGTATTTCCTCCGTATATTGAAAACTATAAAAGATAAAAAAAAATTATTAAGAAATGTGGATTGCTGAGCAAATTTCCTTTCTTTTAATAGGTTATAACTCTTTGTACGTTAATTAAAAAAACAGTTACGAGGGAATTACAAATTTTAACAAAAATTTTGTATTTCCCCCGTATATTGAAAACTATAAAAGATATAAAAAGACTAATCGGAAATTTGTATGGCTGAGAAAATTTCCTATCTTTTTATAGGTTATAACTTTTCGTACGGTAATTAATAAAAAAGTTACGAGGGAATTACAAATTTTAACAAATATTTGGTATTTACCCCGTATATTGAAAACTATAGAAGATATGAAAGAACTAATTGGAACTTTGGATTTTTAAAAATATTTCCTATCTTTTGATAGGTTATAACTTTTTGTACGTTAATTATTAAAAGAGTTACGAGGGATTTACAAATTTTAACAAAAATTTGGTATTTCCCCCGTATATTGAAAACTATAAAAGATAAAAAAAATTATTAAGAAATTTGGATTGCTAAGCAAATTTCCTTTCTCTTAATAGGTTATAACTTTTTGTACGTTTATTAAAAAAACAGTTACGAGGGAATTACAAATTTTAACAAAAATTTTGTATATCCCCCGTAT
Organism: Altica lythri; assembly: GCA_964028335.1. Classification (NCBI taxonomy): domain Eukaryota; kingdom Metazoa; phylum Arthropoda; class Insecta; order Coleoptera; family Chrysomelidae; genus Altica; species Altica lythri. The sequence goes on along the minus strand of CAXIIO010000098.1, from coordinate 40,596 downwards.
ATTGAAAACTATAAAAGATAAAAAAAAATTAATTAGAAATTTGGATTGCTGAGCAAATTTCCTTTCTTTTAATAGGTTATAACTTTTTGTACGTTAATTAAAAAAACAGTTACGAGGGAATTACAAATTTTAACAAAAATTTTGTATTTCCCCCGTATATTGAAAACTATAAAAGATATAAAAAGACTAGTCGGAAATTTGTATGGCTGAGAAAATTTCCTATCTTTTCATAGGTTATAACTTTTTGTACGGTAATTAATAAAAAAGTTACGAGGGAATTTCAAATTTTAACAAAAATTTTGTATTTCCCCCGTATATTGAAAACTACAAAAGATATAAAAAAATTAATTGGATATTTGGATTGTTGAGAGAATTTCCTATCTTTTGATAGGTTATAACTTTTTGTACGGTATTTAATAAAAAAGTTACGAGGGAATTACAAATTTTAACAAAAATTTGGAATTTCCCCCGTATATTAAAAACTATAGAAGGTATGAAAGAACTAATTGGAACTTTGGATTTTTAAGAGTATTTCCTATCTTTTGATAGGTTACAACTTTTTGTACGTTAATTAATAAAAAAGTTACGAGGGATTTACAAATTTTAAAAAAAAATTTGTATTTCCCCTGTATATTGAAAACTATAAAAGATATAAAAAGACTAATTTGAAATTTAGATTGCTAAAAAAATTTCCTATCTTCTAATAGGTTAAAACTTTTTGTACGGTAATTAATAAAAAAGTTACGAGGGAATTTCAAATTTTAACAAAAATTTTGTATTTCCCCCGTATATTGAAAACTACAAAAGATATAAAAAACTTAATTGGATATTTGGATTGTTGAGAGAATTTTCTATCTTTTAATAGGTTATAACTTTTTGTACGGTAAATAGTAAAAAAGTTACGAGGGAATTTCAAATTTTAACAAAAATTTTGTATTTCTCCCGTATATTGAAAACTATAAAAGATATAAAAAAAATAATTGGATATTTGGATTGTTGAGCAAATTTCCTTTCTTTTGATAGGTTATAACTTTTTGTACGTTAATTAAAAAAACAGTTACGAGGGAATTACAAATTTTAACAAAAATTTTGTATTTCCCCCGTATATTGAAAACTATAAAAGATATAAAAAGACTAATCGGAAATTTGTATGGCTGAGAAAATTTCCTATCTTTTAAAAGGTTATAACTTTTTGTACGGTAATTAATAAAAAAGTTACGAGGGAATTACAAATTTTAACAAAAATTTGGTATTTCCCCCGTATATTAAAAACTACAAAAGATATTAAAAAAATAATTGGATATTTGGATTGTTGAGAGAATTACCTATCTTTTGACAGGTTATAACTTTTTGTACGGTAAATAATAAAAAAGTTACGAGGGAATTACAAATTTTAACAAAAATTTTGTATTTCCCCCGTATATTGAAAACTATAAAAGATAAAAAAAAATTATTAAGAAATGTGGATTGCTGAGCAAATTTCCTTTCTTTTAATAGGTTATAACTCTTTGTACGTTAATTAAAAAAACAGTTACGAGGGAATTACAAATTTTAACAAAAATTTTGTATTTCCCCCGTATATTGAAAACTATAAAAGATATAAAAAGACTAATCGGAAATTTGTATGGCTGAGAAAATTTCCTATCTTTTCATAGGTTATAACTTTTCGTACGGTAATTAATAAAAAAGTTACGAGGGAATTACAAATTTTAACAAATATTTGGTATTTACCCCGTATATTGAAAACTATAGAAGATATGAAAGAACTAATTGGAACTTTGGATTTTTAAAAATATTTCCTATCTTTTGATAGGTTATAACTTTTTGTACGTTAATTATTAAAAGAGTTACGAGGTATTTACAAATTTTAACAAAAATTTGGTATTTCCCCCGTATATTGAAAACTATAAAAGATAAAAAAAATTATTAAGAAATTTGGATTGCTAAGCAAATTTCCTTGCTCTTGATAGGTTATAACTTTTTGTACGTTTATTAAAAAAACAGTTACGAGGGAATTACAAATTTTAACAAAAATTTTGTATTTCCCCCGTATATTGAAAACTATAAAAGATAAAAAAAAATTAATTAGAAATTTGGATTGCTGAGCAAATTTCCTTTCTTTTAATAGGTTATAACTTTTTGTACGTTAATTAAAAAAACAGTTACGAGGGAATTACAAATTTTAACAAAAATTTTGTATTTCCCCCGTATATTGAAAACTATAAAAGATATAAAAAGACTAGTCGGAAATTTGTATGGCTGAGAAAATTTCCTATCTTTTCATAGGTTATAACTTTTTGTACGGTAATTAATAAAAAAGTTACGAGGGAATTACAAATTTTAACAAAAATTTGGTATTTCCCCCGTATATTGAAAACTATAGAAGATATGAAAGAACTAATTGAAACTTTGGATTTTTAAAAATATTTCCTATCTTTTGATAGGTTATAACTTTTTGTACGGTAATTAATAAAAAAGTTACGAGGGAATTTCAAATTTTAACAAAAATTTTGTATTTTCCCCGTATATTGAAAACTACAAAAGATATAAAAAAATTAACTAAAAATTTGGATTGTTGAGAGAATTTCCCATCTTTTGATAGGTTATAACTTTTTGTACGGTAAATAATAAAAAAGTTACGAGGGAATTACAAATTTTAACAAAAATTTTGTATTTCCCCCGTATATTGAAAACTATAAAAGATATAAAAAGACTAGTCAAAAATTTGTATGGCTGAGAAAATTTCCTATCTTTTGATAGGTTATAACTTTTTGTACGGTATTTAATAAAAAAGTTACGAGGGAATTACAAATTTTAACAAAAATTTGGTATTTCCCCCGTATATTAAAAACTATAGAAGGTATAAAAGAACTAATTGGAACTTTGGATTTTTAAGAGTATTTCCTATCTTTTGATAGGTTACAACTTTTTGTACGTTAATTAATAAAAAAGTTACGATGGATTTACAAATTTAAAAAAAAAAATTGTATTTCCCCCGTATATTGAAAACTATAAAAGATATAAAAAGACTAATCGGAAATTTGGATTGCTAAAAAAATTTCCTATCTTTTAATAGGTTATAGCTTTTTGTAGGGTAATTAATAAAAAAGTTACGAGGGAATTTCAAATTTTAACCAAAATTTTGTATTTCCCCCGTATATTGAAAACTACAAAAGATATAAAAAAATTAATTGAAAATTTGGATTTTTGAGAGAATTTCCTATCTTTTGATAGGTTATAACTTTTTGTACGGTAAATAATAAAAAAGTTACGAGGGAATTACAAATTTTAACAAAAATTTGGTATTTCCCCCGTACATTGAAAACTATAAAAGATATAAAAAAAATAATTGGAATTTTGGAGTTCTAAAAAAATTTCCTTTCTTTTGATAAGTTATAATTTTTTGTACGGTAATTAATAAAAAAGTTACGAGGGAATTACAAATTTTAACAAAAAATTTGTATTTCCCCGTATATTGAAAACTATAAAAGATATAAAAAGACTAATTGGAAATTTGGATTGCTAAAAAAATTTCCTATCTTTTAATAGGTTATAGCTTTTTGTACGGTAATTAATAAAAAAGTTACGAGGGAATTTCAAATTTTAACCAAAATTTTGTATTTCCCCCGTATATTGAAAACTACAAAAGATATAAAAAAATTAATTGAAAATTTGGATTTTTGAGAGAATTTCCTATCTTTTGATAGGTTATAACTTTTTGTACGGTAAATAATAAAAAAGTTACGAGGGAATTACAAATTTTAACAAAAATTTTGTATTTCCCCCGGATATTGAAAACTATAAAAGATTTAAAAAAATTAATTTTTTGTACGGTAATTAATAAAAAAGTTACGAGGGAATTACAAATTTTAACAAAAATTTGGTATTTCCCCCGTACATTGAAAACTATAAAAGATATAAAAAAAATAATTGGAATTTTGGAGTTCTAAAAAAATTTCCTTTCTTTTGATAAGTTATAATTTTTTGTACGGTAATTAATAAAAAAGTTACGAGGGAATTACAAATTTTAACAAAAATTTTGTATTTCCCCCGTATATTGAAAACTATAAAAGATATGAAAAAACTAGTTGAAATTTTGAATTTTTAAGAAAATTTTCTATCTTTAAATAGGTTCTAACTTTCTGTATGTTAATTAATAAACAGGTTACGAGGGATTTACAAATTTTAACAAAAATTTGGTATTGCCCCCGTATATTGAAAACTATAAAAGATATAAAAAGACTAATCGGAAATTTGTATTGCTGAGAAAATTTCCTATCTTTTGATAGGTTATAACTTTTTGTACGGTAATTAATAAAAAAGTTACGAGGGAATTTCAAATTTTAACAAAAATTTGGTATTTCCCCCGTATATTGAAAACTACCAAAGATATAAAAAAATTAATTAAAAATTTAGATTCTTGAGAAAATTTCCTATCTTTTGATAGGTTATAACTTTTTGTACGGTAATTAATAAAAAAGTTACGAGGGAATTACAAATTTTAACAAAAATTTTGTATTTCCCCCGTATATTGAAAACTATAAAAGATATAAAAAAAATAATTAGAATTTTGGAGTTCTAAAAAAATTTCCTTTCTTTTGATAAGTTATAACTTTTTGTACGGTAATTAATAAAAAAGTTACGAGGGAATTACAAATTTTAACAAAAATTTTGTATTTCTCCCGTATATTGAAAACTATAAAAGATATGAAAAAGCTAGTTAAAATTTTGAATTTTTAAGAAAATTTTCTATCTTTAAATAGGTTCTAACTTTCTGTATGTTAATTAATAAACAAGTTACGAGGGATTTACAAATTTTAACAAAAATTTGGTATTGCCCCCGTATATTGAAAACTATAAAAGATATAAAAAGACTAATCGGAAATTTGTATTGCCGAGAAAATTTCCTATCTTTTGATAGGTTATAACTTTTTGTACGGTAATTAATAAAAAAGTTACGAGGGAATTTCAAATTTTAACAAAAATTTGGTATTTCTCCCGTATATTGAAAACTACAAAAGATATAAAAAAATTAATTGAAAATTTAGATTCTTGAGAAAATTTCCTATCTTTTGATAGGTTATAACTTTTTGTACGGTAATTAATAAAAAAGTTACGAGGGAATTACAAATTTTAACAAAAATTTTGTATTTCCCCCGTATATTGAAAACTATAAAAGATATAAAAAAAATAATTGGAATTTTGGAGTTCTAAAAAAATTTCCTTTCTTTTGATAAGTTATAATTTTTTGTACGGTAATTAATAAAAAAGTTACGAGGGAATTACAAATTTTAACAAAAATTTTGTATTTCCCCCGTATATTGAAAACTATAAAAGATATGAAAAAACTAGTTGAAATTTTGAATTTTTAAGAAAATTTTCTATCTTTAAATAGGTTCTAACTTTCTGTATGTTAATTAATAAACAGGTTACGAGGGATTTACAAATTTTAACAAAAATTTGGTATTGCCCCCGTATATTGAAAACTATAAAAGGTATAAAAAGACTAATCGGAAATTTGTATTGCTGAGAAAATTTCCTATCTCTTGATAGGTTATAACTTTTTGTACGGTAATTAATAAAAAAGTTACGAGGGAATTTCAAATTTTAACAAAAATTTGGTATTTCCCCCGTATATTGAAAACTACCAAAGATATAAAAAAATTAATTAAAAATTTAGATTCTTGAGAAAATTTCCTATCTTTTGATAGGTTATAACTTTTTGTACGGTAATTAATAAAAAAGTTACGAGGGAATTACAAATTTTAACAAAAATTTTGTATTTCCCCCGTATATTGAAAACTATAAAAGATATAAAAAAAATAATTAGAATTTTGGAGTTCTAAAAAAATTTCCTTTCTTTTGATAAGTTATAACTTTTTGTACGGTAATTAATAAAAAAGTTACGAGGGAATTACAAATTTTAACAAAAATTTTGTATTTCTCCCGTATATTGAAAACTATAAAAGATATGAAAAAGCTAGTTGAAATTTTGAATTTTTAAGAAAATTTTCTATCTTTAAATAGGTTCTAACTTTCTGTATGTTAATTAATAAACAAGTTACGAGGGATTTACAAATTTTAACAAAAATTTGGTATTGCCCCCGTATATTGAAAACTATAAAAGATATAAAAAGACTAATCGGAAATTTGTATTGCCGAGAAAATTTCCTATCTTTTGATAGGTTATAACTTTTTGTACGGTAATTAATAAAAAAGTTACGAGGGAATTTCAAATTTTAACAAAAATTTGGTATTTCTCCCGTATATTGAAAACTACAAAAGATATAAAAAAATTAATTGAAAATTTAGATTCTTGAGAAAATTTCCTATCTTTTGATAGGTTATAACTTTTTGTACGGTAATTAATAAAAAAGTTACGAGGGAATTACAAATTTTAACAAAAATTTTGTATTTCCCCCGTATATTGAAAACTATAAAAGATATAAAAAAAATAATTGGAATTTTGGAGTTCTAAAAAAATTTCCTTTCTTTTGATAAGTTATAACTTTTTGTACGGTAATTAATAAAAAAGTTACGAGGGAATTACAAATTTTAACAAAAATTTTGTATTTCCCCCGTATATTGAAAACTATAAAAGATATAAAAAAACTAGTTAGAATTTTAAATTTTTAAGAAAATTTTCTATCTTTTAATAGGTTATAACTTTCTGTATGTTAATTAATAAACAAGTTACGAGGGATTTTTAAATTTTAACAAAAATTTGGTATTTCCCCCGTATATTGAAAAATATAAAAGATATAAAAAGACTAATCGGAAATTTGTATGGCTAAGAAAATTTTCTATCTTTTGATAGGTTATAACTTTTTGTACGGTAATTAATAAAAAAGTTACGAGGGAATTACAAATTTTAGCAAAAATTTTCTATTTCCCCCGTATATTGAAAACTATAAAAGATATAAAAAAATTAATTGGATATTTGGATTGTTGAGAGAATTTCCTATCTTTTGATAGGTTACAACTTTTTGTACGGTAAATAATAAAAAAGTTACGAGGGAATTTCAAATTTTAACAAAAATTTTGTATTTCCCCCGTATATTGAAAACTATAAAAGATATAAAAAAATAATTGAATATTTGGATTGTTGAGCAAATTTGCTTTCTTTTGATAGGTTATAACTTTTTGTACGTTAATTAAAAAAACAGTTACGAGGGAATTACAAATTTTAACAAAAATTTTGTATTTCCTCCGTATATTGAAAACTATAAAAGATATAAAAAGACTAATCGGAAATTTGTATGGCTGAGAAAATTTACTATCTTTTGATAGGTTATAACTTTTTGTACGGTAATTAATAAAAAAGTTACGAGGGAATTTCAAATTTTAACAAAAATTTTGTATTTCCCCCGTATATTGAAAACTACAAAAGATATAAAAAAAATAATTGAAAATTTGGATTGTTGAGAGAATTTCCTATCTTTTGATAGGTTATAACTTTTTGTACGGTAAATAATAAAAAAGTTACGAGGGAATTAAAAATTTTAACAAAAATTTTTTATTTCCCCCGGATATTGAAAACTATAAAAGATATAAAAAAATTAATTAAAAATTTGGATTCTTAAAAAATTTCCTATCTTTTGATAGGTTATAACTTTTTGTACGGTAATTAATAAAAAAGTTACGAGGGAATTACAAATTTTAACAAAAATTTGGTATTTCCCCCGTATATTGAAAACTATAAAAGATATAAAAAAAAAGAGTGTGCGTGTAACCTTTACGCGCGATTGAAGTAAAACTTGTTGACGTACGTATCGGAAAATAAATATTTAATTACAATTCAATCATATTTATTGCCTATATACTTTACAAAAAAAATGAGATGTTATATTTATATTATTCATTAGAAATAGGAATATAAAAGTTATCATTATTTTTTTTATATATGAAATAATAGGTTTATGATAACTAAAATGTGAAACATAGATTTTAGTCTATAAATACCATTAATGTATTTGAAACCGTTTAAAAATTTCATAAATAAATTTCGGAAATTTAAACTCCTCCCATAGCTGAAATTATACAGTTACTTCCATCAGAATCTTCCGTTAGAATCTACTCCTAGTCGTGCCTAAAGAAGTTTTGCTTCAATAATAGGTAAACAATATTAAAAATATACACACATTACGTTTAGAATGTGTGATTTTGTAGCTGTATCTACCTTATTGTAATACATCACAACACAAGAGCCTTCGATAGTTAGATAACCATTTCATTTTGTAGCATTTTATAGCATATTCCATAAAATTTAAAATCCTGAGTTAAGTTTGTTTCCTTCACGTCTACGAAGGATCTGTTATTGGTGGTAAAAGATTAGCCATCTTGACTTTATGGCCTTTATGGCTACCTAACCAAACCTAAAATAAGTATAAGAAAGTGTTAAAATATTTTAAATATTATTATTTTTATGAACAAAAACGTGCAACATGCTTCTTTACTCAACGTAAAGATTCCGTATAAACAATTATTTACTATCATAATATGTATGTATGTATATAAACTTACTTAATCAAATCATAATGAATGTGGCTGTCTCATCATTTTTTCATTTTTGTCATTTTTCTTCAAATCTTTCTGGCGCTTATAATATCCCCTTTGACGTTCACAATTTCTTTTTCTTTTTAGCTCTAAGTCTATAAAACGAAAATAGCTAGGTATAAATAATAGGTATAAATAATTAGGTATAAATAGTGTAATTACACACCAAAAATAAAATTTATGCATATAGAGTACCTACCTATTCACTCATTTTCAATCTATATTTTTTCATCACTTTCTTCATTAATAAATGCACATTGTTTATTCATATTTAATACAAACACTTTATACACAAAAAACTATTTATACAATGTATTTCGATTGACAAGATGATCAGCTGTCAATTCATACAGTTACAGATTTAATTTTATTTCATATAGGAGGCAAAATCGCATGAGCGCCGTCAGGATTATTTTCAGGGGGTGCATCTGCATCTACACACTATTATAATCTAATATATATATAGAATGTAGAATGATTTGGACAGCAACCGCGACGCCTTTAGTTTTTATTCAAACAATAATTTAATAAAAAAATTAAAAAAATATATAATTTTCTGGTAAATTCAGGTATTTTCTTTCATAGCAGGGGGGTGCAAGCGCACCCTCTTGCACCCTGCTGCCGGCGCCCATGCAAAATCGTGTCAGTATTAGGTTTTGTTTCCGGTTTCTGTTATTAGAATGACGTCACGTCCGTTAGAATAACTTTTTTACTCCTAGTGTCGCTAAAGAAGTTTTACTTCAAAAAATAATTGGAATTTTGGAGTTCTAAAAAAATTTCCTTTCTTTTGATAAGTTATAATTTTTTGTACGGTAATTAATAAAAAAGTTACGAGGGAATTACAAATTTTAACAAAAATTTTGTATTTCCCTCGTATATTGAAAACTATAAAAGATATGAAAAAACTAGTTGAAATTTTGAATTTTTAAGAAAATTTTCTATCTTTAAATAGGTTCTAACTTTCTGTATGTTAATTAATAAACAGGTTACGAGGGATTTACAAATTTTAACAAAAATTTGGTATTGCCCCCGTATATTGAAAACTATAAAAGATATAAAAAGACTAATCGGAAATTTGTATTGCTGAGAAAATTTCCTATCTTTTGATAGGTTATAACTTTTTGTACGGTAATTAATAAAAAAGTTACGAGGGAATTTCAAATTTCAACAAAAATTTTGTATTTCCCCCGTATATTAAAAACTACAAAAGATATAAAAAAATTAATTGAACATTTGGATTGTTAAGAGAATTTCCTATCTTTTGATAGGTTATAACTTTTTGTACGGTAAATAATAAAAAAGTTACGAGGGAATTACAAATTTTAATAAAAATTTTGTATTTCCCCCGTATATTAAAAACTATAAAAGATATAAAAAGACTAGTCAAAAATTTGTATGGTTGAGAAAATTTCCTATCTTTTGATAGGTTATAACTTTTTGTACGGTATTTAATAAAAAAGTTACGAGGTAATTACAAATTTTAACAAAAATTTGGTATTTCCCCCGTATATTAAAAACTATAGAAGGTATGAAAGAACTAATTAGAACTTTGGATTTTTAAGAGTATTTCCTATCGTTTGATAGGTTACAACTTTTTGTACGTTAATTAATAAAAAAGTTACGAGGGAATTACAAATTTTAACAAAAATTTTGTATTTCCCCCGTATATTGAAAACTATAAGTGATATAAAAAGACTAATCGGAAATTTGTATGGCTGAGAAAATTTCCTATCTTTTAAAAGGTTATAACTTTTTGTACGGTAATTAATAAAAAAGTTACGAGGGAATTACAAATTTTAACAAAAATTTGGTATTTCCCCCGTATATTAAAAACTACAAAAGATATTAAAAAATTAATTGGATATTTGGATTGTTGAGAGAATTTCCTATCTTTTGACAGGTTATAACTTTTTGTACGGTAAATAATAAAAAAGTTACGAGGGAATTACAAATTTTAACAAAAATTTTGTATTTCCCCCGTATATTGAAAACTATAAAAGATAAAAAAAAATTATTAAGAAATGTGGATTGCTGAGCAAATTTCCTTTCTTTTAATAGGTTATAACTCTTTGTACGTTAATTAAAAAAACAGTTACGAGGGAATTACCAATTTTAACAAAAATTTTGTATTTCCCCCGTATATTGAAAACTATAAAAGATATAAAAAGACCAATCGGAAATGTGTATGGCTGAGAAAATTTCCTATCTTTTCATAGGTTATAACTTTTTGTACGGTAATTAATAAAAAAGTTACGAGGGAATTACAAATTTTAACAAAAATTTGGTATTTCCCCCGTATATTGAAAACTATAAAAGATATGAAAGAACTAATTGAAACTTTGGATTTTTAAAAATATTTCCTATCTTTTGATAGGTTATAATTTTTTGTACATTAATTATTAAAAAAGTTACGAGGGATTTACAAATTTTAACAAAAATTTGGTATTTCCCCCGTATATTGAAAACTATAAAAGATAAAAAAAATTATTGAGAAATTTGGATTGCTAAGCAAATTTCCTTTCTCTTGATAGGTTATAACTTTTTGTACGTTAATTAAAAAAACAGTTACGAGGGAATTACAAATTTTAACAAAAATTTTGTATTTCCCCCGTATATTGAAAACTATAAAAGATAAAAAAAAATTAATTAGAAATTTGGATTGCTGAGCAAATTTCCTTTCTTTTAATAGGTTATAACTTTTTGTACGTTAATTAAAAAAACAGTTACGAGGGAATTACAAATTTTAACAAAAATTTTGTATTTCCCCCGTATATTGAAAACTATAAAAGATATAAAAAGACTAGTCGGAAATTTGTATGGCTGAAAAAATTTCCTATCTTTTTATAGGTTATAACTTTTTGTGTGGTAATTAATAAAAAAGTTACGAGGGAATTACAAATTTTAACAAAAATTTGGTATTTTCCCCGTATATTGAAAACTATAAAAGATATAAAAAAATTAACTGAAAATTTGGATTGTTGAGAGAATTTCCTATCTTTTGATAGGTTATAACTTTTTGTACGGTAAATAATAAAAAAGTTACGAGGGAATTACAAATTTTAACAAAAATTTTGTATTTCCCCCGTATATTGAAAACTATAAAAGATATAAAAAGACTAGTCAAAAATTTGTATGGCTGAGAAAATTTCCTATCTTTTGATAGGTTATAACTTTTTGTACGGTATTTAATAAAAAAGTAACGAGGGAATTACAAATTTTAACAAAAATTTGGTATTTCCCCCGTATATTAAAAACTATAGAAGGTATAAAAGAACTAATTGGAACTTTTGATTTTTAAGAGTATTTCCTATCTTTTGATAGGTTACAACTTTTTGTACGTTAATTAATAAAAAAGTTACGAGGGATTTACAAATTTTAACAAAAATTTGGTATTTCCCCCGTATATTGAAAACTATAAAAGATAAAAAAAATTAATGAGAAATTTGGATTGCTAAGCAAATTTCCTTTCTCTTGATAGGTTATAACTTTTTGTACGTTAATTAAAAAAACAGTTACGAGGGAATTACAAATTTTAACAAAAATTTTGTATTTCCCCCGTATATTGAAAACTATAAAAGATAAAAAAAAATTAATTAGAAATTTGGATTGCTGAGCAAATTTCCTTTCTTTTAATAGGTTATAACTTTTTGTACGTTAATTAAAAAAACAGTTACGAGGGAATTACAAATTTTAACAAAAATTTTGTATTTCCCCCGTATATTGAAAACTATAAAAGATATAAAAAGACTAGTCGGAAATTTGTATGGCTGAAAAAATTTCCTATCTTTTTATAGGTTATAACTTTTTGTACGGTAATTAATAAAAAAGTTACGAGGGAATTACAAATTTTAACAAAAATTTGGTATTTTCCCCGTATATTGAAAACTATAAAAGATATAAAAAAATTAACTGAAAATTTGGATTGTTGAGAGAATTTCCTATCTTTTGATAGGTTATAACTTTTTGTACGGTAAATAATAAAAAAGTTACGAGGGAATTACAAATTTTAACAAAAATTTTGTATTTCCCCCGTATATTGAAAACTATAAAAGATATAAAAAGACTAGTCAAAAATTTGTATGGCTGAGAAAATTTCCTATCTTTTGATAGGTTATAACTTTTTGTACGGTATTTAATAAAAAAGTAACGAGGGAATTACAAATTTTAACAAAAATTTGGTATTTCCCCCGTATATTAAAAACTATAGAAGGTATAAAAGAACTAATTGGAACTTTTGATTTTTAAGAGTATTTCCTATCTTTTGATAGGTTACAACTTTTTGTACGTTAATTAATAAAAAAGTTACGAGGGATTTACAAATTTAAAAAAAAAATTTGTATTTCCCCCGTATATTGAAAACTATAAAAGATATAAAAAGACTAATCGGAAATTTGGATTGCTAAAAAAATTTCCTATCTTTTGATAGGTTATAACTTTTTGTACGGTAAATAATAAAAAAGTTACGAGGGAATTACAAATTTTAACAAAAATTTTGTATTTCCCCCGGATATTGAAAACTATAAAAGATTTAAAAAAATTAATTTTTTGTACGGTAATTAATAAAAAAGTTACGAGGGAATTACCAATTTTAACAAAAATTTGGTATTTCCCCCGTACATTGAAAACTATAAAAGATATAAAAAAAATAATTGGAATTTTGGAGTTCTAAAAAAATTTCCTTTCTTTTGATAAGTTATAATTTTTTGTACGGTAATTAATAAAAAAGTTACGAGGGAATTACAAATTTTAACAAAAATTTTGTATTTCCCCCGTATATTGAAAACTATAAAAGATATGAAAAAACTAGTTGAAATTTTGAATTTTTAAGAAAATTTTCTATCTTTAAATAGGTTCTAACTTTCTGTATGATAATTAATAAACAGGTTACGAGGGATTTACAAATTTTAACAAAAATTTGGTATTGCCCCCGTATATTGAAAACTATAAAAGATATAAAAAGACTAATCGGAAATTTGTATTGCTGAGAAAATTTCCTATCTTTTGATAGGTTATAACTTTTTGTACGGTAATTAATAAAAAAGTTACGAGGGAATTTCAAATTTTAACAAAAATTTGGTATTTCCCCCGTATATGGAAAACTACCAAAGATATAAAAAAATTAATTAAAAATTTAGATTCTTGAGAAAATTTCCTATCTTTTGATAGGTTATAACTTTTTGTACGGTAATTAATAAAAAAGTTACGAGGGAATTACAAATTTTAACAAAAATTTTGTATTTCCCCCGTATATTGAAAACTATAAAAGATATAAAAAAAATAATTAGAATTTTGGAGTTCTAAAAAAATTTCCTTTCTTTTGATAAGTTATAACTTTTTGTACGGTAATTAATAAAAAAGTTACGAGGGAATTACAAATTTTAACAAAAATTTTGTATTTCTCCCGTATATTGAAAACTATAAAAGATATGAAAAAGCTAGTTAAAATTTTGAATTTTTAAGAAAATTTTCTATCTTTAAATAGGTTCTAACTTTCTGTATGTTAATTAATAAACAAGTTACGAGGGATTTACAAATTTTAACAAAAATTTGGTATTGCCCCCGTATATTGAAAACTATAAAAGATATAAAAAGACTAATCGGAAATTTGTATTGCTGAGAAAATTTCCTATCTTTTGATAGGTTATAACTTTTTGTACGGTAATTAATAAAAAAGTTACGAGGGAATTTCAAATTTTAACAAAAATTTGGTATTTCTCCCGTATATTGAAAACTACAAAAGATATAAAAAAATTAATTGAAAATTTAGATTCTTGAGAAAATTTCCTATCTTTTGATAGGTTATAACTTTTTGTACGGTAATTATTAAAAAAGTTACGAGGGAATTACAAATTTTAACAAAAATTTTGTATTTCCCCCGTATATTGAAAACTATAAAAGATATAAAAAAAATAATTGGAATTTTGGAGTTCTAAAAAAATTTCCTTTCTTTTGATAAGTTATAACTTTTTGTACGGTAATTAATAAAAAAGTTACGAGGGAATTACAAATTTTAACAAAAATTTTGTATTTCCCCCGTATATTGAAAACTATAAAATATATAAAAAAACTAGTTAGAATTTTAAATTTTTAAGAAAATTTTCTATCTTTTAATAGGTTATAACTTTCTGTATGTTAATTAATAAACAAGTTACGAGGGATTTTTAAATTTTAACAAAAATTTGGTATTTGCCCCGTATATTGAAAAATATAAAAGATATAAAAAGACTAATCGGAAATTTGTATGGATGAGAAAATTTCCTATCTTTTGATAGGTTATAACTTTTTGTACGGTAATTAATAAAAAAGTTACGAGGGAATTACAAATTTTAACAAAAATTTTCTATTTTCCCCGTATATTGAAAACTATAAAAGATATAAAAAAATTTATTGGATATTTGGATTGTTGAGAGAATTTCCTATCTTTTGATAGGTTACAACTTTTTGTTCGGTAAATAATAAAAAAGTTACGGGGGAATTTCAAAATTTTAACAAAAATTTTGTATTTCCCCCGTATATTGTAAACTATAAAAGATATAAAAAAATAATTGAATATTTGGATTTTTGAGCAAATTTGCTTTCTTTTGATAGGTTATAACTTTTTGTACGTTAATTAAAAAAACAGTTACGAGGGAATTACAAATTTTAACAAAAATTTTGTATTTCCCCCGTATATTGAAAACTATAAAAGTTAAAAAAAATTATTAAGAAATTTGGATTGCTGAGCAAATTTCCTTTCTTTTAATAGGTTATAACTCTTTGTACGTTAATTAAAAAAACAGTTACGAGGGAATTACAAATTTTAACAAAAATTTGGTATTTCCCCCGTATATTGAAAACTATAAAAGATATAAAAAAAATAATTGGAATTTTGGAGTTCTAAAAAAAATTCCTTTCTTTTGATAAGTTATAATTTTTTGTACGGTAATTAATAAAAAAGTTACGAGGGAATTACAAATTTTAACAAAAATTTTGTATTTCCCTCGTATATTGAAAACTATAAAAGATATAAAAAAACTAGTTGAAATTTTAAATTTTTAAGAAAATTTTCTATCTTTAAATAGGTTCTAACTTTCTGTATGTTAATTAATAAACAGGTTACGAGGGATTTACAAATTTTAACAAAAATTTGGTATTGCCCCCGTATATTGAAAACTATAAAAGATATAAAAAGACTAATCGGAAATTTGTATTGCTGAGAAAATTTCCTATCTTTTGATAGGTTATAACTTTTTGTACGGTAATTAATAAAAAAGTTACGAGGGAATTTCAAATTTTAACAAAAATTTTGTATTTCCCCCGTATATTGAAAACTACAAAAGATATTAAAAAAATAATTGGATATTTGGATTGTTGAGAGAATTTCCTTTTTTTTTTGATAGGTTATAACTTTTTGTACGGTAAATAATAAAAAAGTTACGAGGGAATTACAAATTTTAACAAAAATTTTGTATTTCCCTCGTATATTGAAAACTATAAAAGATATAAAAAAATTAATTAAAAATTTGGATTCTTGAGAAAATTTCCTATCTTTTGATAGGTTATAACTTTTTGTACGGTAATTAATAAAAAAGTTACGAGGGAATTTCAAATTTTAACAAAAATTTTGTATTTCCCCCGTATATTGAAAACTACAACAGATATAAAAAAATTAATTGAAAATTTACATTCTTGAGAAAATTTCATATCTTTTGATAGGTTATAACTTTTTGTACGGTAATTAATAAAAAAGTAACGAGGGAATTACAAATTTTAACAAAAATTTGGTATTTCCCCCATATATTGAAAACTATAAAAGATATAAAAAAAATAATTTGAATTTTGAAATTCTAAAAAAATTTCCTTTCTTTTGATAAGTTATAACTTTTTGTACGGTAATTAATAAAAAAGTTACGAGGGAATTACAAATTTTAACAAAAATTTGGTATTTCCCCCGTACATTGAAAACTATAAAGGATATAAAAAGACTAATCGGAAATTTGTATTGCTGAGAAAATTTCCTATCTTTTGATAGGTTATAACTTTTTGTACCGTAATTAATAAAAAAGTTACGAGGGAATTTCAAATTTTAACAAAAATTTTGTATTTCCCCCGTATATTGAAAACTATAAAAGATATAAAAAAAATAATCGGATATTTGGATTGTTGAGCAAATTTCCTTTCTTATGATAGGTTATAACTTTTTGTACGTTAATTAAAAAAACAGTTACGAGGGAATTACAAATTTTAACAAAAATTTTGTATTTCCCCCGTATATTGAAAAATATAAAAGATATAAAAAGACTAATCGGAAATTTGTATGGCTGAGAAAATTTCCTATCTTTTGATAGGTTATAACTTTTTGTACGGTAATTAATAAAAAAGTTACCTGGGAATTACAAATTTTAACAAAAATTTTGTATTTCCCCCGTATATTAAAAACTACAAAAGATATTAAAAAATTAATTGGATATTTGGATTGTTGAGAAAATTTCCTATCTTTTAACAGGTTATAACTTTTTGTACGGTAAATAATAAAAAAGTTACGAGGGAATTACAAATTTTAACAAAAATTTTGTATTTCCCCCGTATATTGAAAACTATAAAAGATAAAAAAAATTATTAAGAAATTTGGATTGCTGAGCAAATTTCCTTTCTTTTAATAGGTTATAACTCTTTGTACGTTAATTAAAAAAACAGTTACTAGGGAATTACAAATTTTAACAAAAATTTGGTGTTTCCCCCGTATATTGAAAACTATAAAAGATAAAAAAAATTATTAAAAAATTTGGATTGCTAAGCAAATTTCCTTTCTCTTGATAGGTTACAACTTTTTGTACGTTAATTAAAAAAACAGTTACGAGGGAATTACAAATTTTAACAAAAATTTTCTATTTCCCCCGTATATTGAAAACTATAAAAGATATAAAAAAATTAATTGGATATTTGGATTGTTGAGAGAATTTCCTATCTTTTGATAGGTTACAACTTTTTGTACGGTAAATAATAAAAAAGTTACGGGGGAATTTCAAAATTTTAACAAAAATTTTGTATTTCCCCCGTATATTGTAAACTATAAAAGATATAAAAAAATAATTGAATATTTGGATTGTTGAGCAAATTTGCTTTCTTTTGATAGGTTATAACTTTTTGTACGTTAATTAAAAAAACAGTTACGAGGGAATTACAAATTTTAACAAAAATTTTGTATTTCCCCCGTATATTGAAAACTATAAAAGATAAAAAAAATTATTAAGAAATTTGGAATGCTGAGCAAATTTCCTTTCTTTTAATAGGTTATAACTCTTTGTACGTTAATTAAAAAAACAGTTACGAGGGAATTACAAATTTTAACAAAAATTTTGTATTTCCCCCGTATATTGAAAACTATAAAAGATATAAAAAGACTAATCGGAAATTTGTATGGCTGAGAAAATTTCCTATCTTTTGATAGGTTATAACTTTTTGTACGGTAATAAATAAAAAAGTTACGAGGGAATTACAAATTTTAACAAAAATTTTGTATTTCCCCCGTATATTGAAAACTATAAAAGATATAAAAAGACTAATCGGAAATTTGTATGGCTGAGAAAATTTCCTTTCTTTTGATAAGTTATAATTTTTTGTACGGTAATTAATAAAAAAGTTACGAGGGAATTACAAATTTTAACAAAAATTTTGTATTTCCCTCGTATATTGAAAACTATAAAAGATATAAAAAAACTAGTTGAAATTTTAAATTTTTAAGAAAATTTTCTATCTTTAAATAGGTTCTAACTTTCTGTATGTTAATTAATAAACAGGTTACGAGGGATTTACAAATTTTAACAAAAATTTGGTATTGCCCCCGTATATTGAAAACTATAAAAGATATAAAAAGACTAATCGGAAATTTGTATTGCTGAGAAAATTTCCTATCTTTTGATAGGTTATAACTTTTTGTACGGTAATTAAAAAAAAGTTACGAGGGAATTTCAAATTTTAACAAAAATTTTGTATTTCCCCCGTATATTGAAAACTACAAAAGATATTAAAAAAATAATTGGATATTTGGATTGTTGAGAGAATTTCCTTTTTTTTTTGATAGATTATAACTTTTTGTACGGTAAATAATAAAAAAGTTACGAGGGAATTACAAATTTTAACAAAAATTTTGTATTTCCCTCGTATATTGAAAACTATAAAAGATATAAAAAAATTAATTAAAAATTTGGATTCTTGAGAAAATTTCCTATCTTTTGATAGGTTATAACTTTTTGTACGGTAATTAATAAAAAAGTTACGAGGGAATTTCAAATTTTAACAAAAATTTTGTATTTCCCCCATATATTGAAAACTATAAAAGATATAAAAAAAATAATTGGAATTTTGAAATTCTAAAAAAATTTCCTTTCTTTTGATAAGTTATAACTTTTTGTACGGTAATTAATAAAAAAGTTACGAGGGAATTACAAATTTTAACAAAAATTTTGTATTTCCTCCGTATATTGAAAACTATAAAAGATATAAAAAAACTAGTTGGAATTTTAAATTTTTAAGAAAATTTTTTATCTTTTAATAGGTTATAACTTTCTGTATGTTAATTAATAAACAAGTTACGAGGGATTTACAAATTTTAACAAAAATTTGGTATTTCCCCCGTACATTGAAAACTATAAAGGATATAAAAAGACTAATCGGAAATTTGTATTGCTGAGAAAATTGCCTATCTTTTGATAGGTTATAACTTTTTGTACCATAATTAATAAAAAAGTTACGAGGGAATTTCAAATTTTAACAAAAATTTTGTATTTCCCCCGTATATTGAAAACTATAAAAGATATAAAAAAAATAATTGGATATTTGGATTGTTGAGCAAATTTCCTTTCTTATGATAGATTATAACTTTTTGTACGTTAATTAAAAAAACAGTTACGAGGGAATTACAAATTTTAACAAAAATTTTGTATTTCCCCCGTATATTAAAAAATATAAAAGATATAAAAAGACTAATCGGAAATTTGTATGGCTGAGAAAATTTCCTATCTTTTGATAGGTTATAACTTTTTGTACGGTAATTAATAAAAAAGTTACCTGGGAATTACAAATTTTAACAAAAATTTTGTATTTCCCCCGTATATTAAAAACTACAAAAGATATTAAAAAATTAATTGGATATTTGGATTGTTGAGAAAATTTCCTATCTTTTAACAGGTTATAACTTTTTGTACGGTAAATAATAAAAAAGTTACGTGGGAATTACAAATTTTAACAAAAATTTTGTATTTCCCCCGTATATTGAAAACTATAAAAGATAAAAAAAATTATTAAGAAATTTGGATTGCTGAGCAAATTTCCTTTCTTTTAATAGGTTATAACTCTTTGTACGTTAATTAAAAAAACAGTTACTAGGGAATTACATATTTTAACAAAAATTTGGTGTTTCCCCCGTATATTGAAAACTATAAAAGATAAAAAAAATTATTAAGAAATTTGGATTGCTAAGCAAATTTCCTTTCTCTTGATAGGTTATAACTTTTTGTACGTTAATTAAAAAAACAGTTACGAGGGAATTACAAATTTTAACAAAAATTTTTTATTTCCCCCGTATATTGAAAACTATAAAAGATATAAAAAAATTAATTGGATATTTGGATTGTTGAGAGAATTTCCTATCTTTTGATAGGTTACAACTTTTTGTACGGTAAATAATAAAAAAGTTACGGGGTAATTTCAAAATTTTAACAAAAATTTTGTATTTCCCCCGTATATTGTAAACTATAAAAGATATAAAAAAATAATTGTATATTTGGATTGTTGAGCAAATTTGCTTTCTTTTGATAGGTTATAACTTTTTGTACGTTAATTAAAACAAACAGTTACGAGGGAATTACAAATTTTAACAAAAATTTTGTATTTCCCCCGTATATTGAAATCTATAAAAGATATAAAAAGACTAATCGGAAATTTGTATGGCTGAGAAAATTTCCTATCTTTTGATAGGTTATAACTTTTTGTACGGTAATTAATAAAAAAGTTACGAGGGAATTACAAATTTTAACAAAAATTTGGTATTTCCCCCGTATATTAAAAACTACAAAAGATATAAAAAAATTAATTGGATATTTGGATTGTTGAGAGAATTTCCTATCTTTTGACAGGTTACAACTTTTTGTACGGTAAATAATAAAAAAGTTACGAGGGAATTACAAATTTTAACAAAAATTTTGTATTTCCCCCGTATATTGAAAACTATAAAAGATAAAAAAAATTATGAAGAAATTTGGATTGCTGAGCAAATTTCCTTTCTTTTAATAGGTTATAACTCTTTGTACGTTAATTAAAAAAACAGTTACGAGGGAATTACAAATTTTAACAAAAATTTTGTATTTCCCCCGTATATTGAAAACTATAAAAGATATAAAAAGACTAATCGGAAATTTGTATGGCCGAGAAAATTTCCTATCTTTTGATAGGTTATAACTTTTTGTACGGTAATTAATAAAAAAGTTACGTGGGAATTTCAAATTTTAACAAAAATTTTGTATTTCCCCTGTATATTGAAAACTACAAAAGATATAAAAAAAAATAATTGGAATTTTGAAATTCTAAAAAAATTTCCTTTCTTCTGATAAGTTATAACTTTTTGTACGGTAATTAATAAAAAAGTTACGAGGGAATTACAAATTTTAACAAAAATTTGGTATTTCCCCCGTATATTGAAAACTATAAAAGATATAAAAAAAATAACTGGAATTTTGGAGTTTTAAAAAAATTTCCTTTCTTTTGATAAGTTATAATTTTTTGTACGGTAATTAATAAAAAAGTTACGAGGGAATTACAAATTTTAACAAAAATTTTGTATTTCCCTCGTATATTGAAAACTATAAAAGATATGAAAAAACTAGTTGAAATTTTGAATTTTTAAGAAATGTTTCTATC
Organism: Altica lythri; assembly: GCA_964028335.1. NCBI lineage: Eukaryota > Metazoa > Arthropoda > Insecta > Coleoptera > Chrysomelidae > Altica > Altica lythri. Next base: position 19,143 of record CAXIIO010000098.1, on the reverse strand, counting down.
TTTAAATAGGTTCTAACTTTCTGTATGTTAATTAATAAACAGGTTACGAGGGATTTACAAATTTTAACAAAAATTTGGTATTGCCCCCGTATATTGAAAACTATAAAAGATATAAAAAAAATAATTAAAATTTTGAAATTCTAAAAGAATTTCCTTTCTTTTGATAAGTTATAACTTTTTGTACGGTAATTAATAAAAAAGTTACGAGGGAATTTCAAATTTCAACAAAAATTTTGTATTTCCCCCGTATATTAAAAACTACAAAAGATATAAAAAAATTAATTGAAAATTTGGATTGTTGAGAGAATTTCCTATCTTTTGATAGGTTATAACTTTTTGTACGGTAAATAATAAAAAAGTTACGAGGGAATTTCAAATTTTAACAAAAATTTTGTATTTCCCCCGTATATTGAAAACTATAAAAAATATAAAAAAATTAATTAAAAATTTGGATTCTTAAAAAATTTCCTATCTTTTGATAGGTTATAACTTTTTGTACGGTAATAAATAAAAAAGTTACGAGGGAATTACAAATTTTAACAAAAATTTGGTATTTCCCCCGTATATTGAAAACTATAAAAGATATAAAAAAAATAATTGGAATTTTGGAGTTCTAAAAAAATTTCCTTTCTTTTGATAAGTTATAATTTTTTGTACGGTAATTAATAAAAAAGTTACGAGGGAATTACAAATTTTAACAAAAATTTTGTATTTCCCTCGTATATTGAAAACTATAAAAGATATAAAAAAACTAGTTGAAATTTTAAATTTTTAAGAAAATTTTCTATCTTTAAATAGGTTCTAACTTTCTGTATGTTAATTAATAAACAGGTTACGAGGGATTTACAAATTTTAACAAAAATTTTGTATTGCCCCCGTATATTGAAAACTATAAAAGATATAAAAAGACTAATCGGAAATTTGTATTGCTGAGAAAATTTCCTATCTTTTGATAGGTTATAACTTTTTGTACGGTAATTAATAAAAAAGTTACGAGGGAATTTCAAATTTTAACAAAAATTTTGTATTTCCCCCGTATATTGAAAACTACAAAAGATATTAAAAAAATAATTGGATATTTGGATTGTTGAGAGAATTTCCTTTTTTTTTTGATAGGTTATAACTTTTTGTACGGTAAATAATAAAAAAGTTACGAGGAAATTACAAATTTTAACAAAAATTTTGTATTTCCCTCGTATATTGAAAACTATAAAAGATATAAAAAAATTAATTGAAAATTTGGATTCTTGAGAAAATTTCCTATCTTTTGATAGGTTATAACTTTTTGTACGGTAATTAATAAAAAAGTTACGAGGGAATTTCAAATTTTAACAAAAATTTTGTATTTCCCCCGTATATTGAAAACTACAACAGATATAAAAAAATTAATTGAAAATTTAGATTCTTGAGAAAATTTCATATCTTTTGATAGGTTATAACTTTTTGTACGGTAATTAATAAAAAAGTAACGAGGGAATTACAAATTTTAACAAAAATTTGGTATTTCCCCCATATATTGAAAACTATAAAAGATATAAAAAAAATAATTGGAATTTTGAAATTCTAAAAAAATTTCCTTTCTTTTGATAAGTTATAACTTTTTGTACGGTAATTAATAAAAAAGTTACGAGGGAATTACAAATTTTAACAAAAATTTTGTATTTCCTCCGTATATTGAAAACTATAAAAGATATAAAAAAACTAGTTGGAATTTTAAATTTTTAAGAAAATTTTTTATCTTTTAATAGGTTATAACTTTCTGTATGTTAATTAATAAACAAGTTACGAGGGATTTACAAATTTTAACAAAAATTTGGTATTTCCCCCGTACATTGAAAAATATAAAGGATATAAAAAGACTAATCGGAAATTTGTATTGCTGAGAAAATTTCCTATCTTTTGATAGGTTATAACTTTTTGTACCGTAATTAATAAAAAAGTTACGAGGGAATTTCAAATTTTAACAAAAATTTTGTATTTCCCCCGTATATTGAAAACTATAAAAGATATAAAAAAAATAATTGGATATTTGAATTGTTGAGCAAATTTCCTTTCTTATGATAGGTTATAACTTTTTGTACGTTAATTAAAAAAACAGTTACGAGGGAATTACAAATTTTAACAAAAATTTTGTATTTCCCCCGTATATTGAAAAATATAAAAGATATAAAAAGACTAATCGGAAATTTGTATGGCTGAGAAAATTTCCTATCTTTTGATAGGTTATAACTTTTTGTACGGTAATTAATAAAAAAGTTACGAGGGAATTACAAATTTTAACAAAAATTTTGTATTTCCCCCGTATATTAAAAACTACAAAAGATATTAAAAAATTAATTGGATATTTGGATTGTTGAGAAAATTTCCTATCTTTTGACAGGTTATAACTTTTTGTACGGTAAATAATAAAAAAGTTACGAGGGAATTACAAATTTTAACAAAAATTTTGTATTTCCCCTGTATATTGAAAACTATAAAAGATAAAAAAAATTATTAAGAAATTTGGATTGCTGAGCAAATTTCCTTTCTTTAAATAGGTTATAACTCTTTGTACGTTAATTAAAAAAACAGTTACTAGGGAATTACAAATTTTAACAAAAATTTGGTGTTTCCCCCGTATATTGAAAACTATAAAAGATAAAAAAAATTATTAAGAAATTTGGATTGCTAAGCAAATTTCCTTTCTCTTGATAGGTTATAACTTTTTGTACGTTAATTAAAAAAACAGTTACGAGGGAATTACAAATTTTAACAAAAATTTTGTATTTCCCCCGTATATTGAAAACTATAAAAGATAAAAAAAAAATAATTAAAAATTTGGATTGTTGACCAAATTTCCTTCCTTCTAATAGGTTATAACTTTTTGTACGTTAATTAAAAAAACAGTTACGAGGGAATTACAAATTTTAACAAAAATTTTGTATTTCCCCCGTATATTGAAAACTATAAAAGATATAAAAAGACTAATCAGAAATTTGTATGGCTGAGAAAATTTCCTATCTTTTCATAGGTTATAACTTTTTGTACGGTAATTAATAAAAAAGTTACGAGGGAATTACAAATTTTAACAAAAATTTGGTATTTCCCCCGTATATTGAAAACTATAGAAGATATGATAGAACTAATTGGAACTTTGGATTTTTAAAAATATTTCCTATCTTTTGATAGGTTATAACTTTTTGTACGTTAATTATTAAAAAAGTTACGAGGGATTTACAAATTTTAACAAAAATTTGGTATTTCCCCCGTATATTGAAAACTATAAAAGATAAAAAAAATTATTAAGAAATTTGGATTGCTAAGCAAATTTCCTTTCTCTTGATAGTATATAACTTTTTGTACGTTAATTAAAAAAACAGTTACGAGGGAATTACAAATTTTAACAAAAATTTTGTATTTCCCCCGTATATTGAAAACTATAAAAGATAAAAAAAAAACTAATAAGAAATTTGGATTGCTGAGCAAATTTCCTTTCTTTTAATAGGTTATAACTTTTTGTACGGTAATTAAAAAAATAGTTACGAGGGAATTACAAATTTTAACAAAAATTTTGTATTTCCCCCGTATATTGAAAACTATTAAAGATATAAAAAGACTAATCGGAAATTTGTATGGATAAGAAAATTTCCTATCTTTTCATAGGTTATAACTTTTTGTACGGTAATTAATAAAAAAGTTACGAGGGAATTACAAATTTTAACAAAAATTTGGTATTTCCCCCGTATATTGAAAACTATAGAAGATATGAAAGAACTAATTGAAACTTTGGATTTTTAAAAATATTTCCTATCTTTTGATAGGTTACAACTTTTTGTACGGTAATTAATAAAAAAGTTACGAGGGAATTTCAAATTTTAACAAAAATTTTGTATTTCCCCCGTATATTGTAAACTACAAAAGATATAAAAAAATTAATTGAAAATTTGGATTGTTGAGAGAATTTCCTATCTTTTGATAGGTTATAACTTTTTGTACGGTTAATAATAAAAAAGTTACGAGGGAATTACAAATTTTAACAAAAATTTTGTATTTCCCCCGTATATTGAAAACTATAAAAGATATAAAAAGACTAGTCAAAAATTTGTATGGCTGAGAAAATTTCCTATCTTTTGATAGGTTATAACTTTTTGTACGGTATTTAATAAAAAAGTTACGAGGGAATTACAAATTTTAACAAAAATTTGGTATTTCCCCCGTATATTAAAAACTATAGAAGGTATGAAAGAACTAATTGGAACTTTGGATTTTTAAGAGTATTTCCTATCTTTTGATAGGTTACAACTTTTTGTACGTTAATTAATAAAAAAGTTACGAGGGATTTACAAATTTAAAAAAAAAAATTGTATTTCCCCCGTATATTGAAAACTATAAAAGATATAAAAAGACTAATCGGAAATTTGGATTGCTAAAAAAATTTCCTATCTTTTAATAGGTTATAACTTTTTGTACGGTAATTAATAAAAAAGTTACGAGGGAATTTCAAATTTTAACAAAAATTTTGTATTTCCCCCGTATACTGAAAACTACAAAAGATATAAAAAAATTAATTGGATATTTGGATTGTTGAGAGAATTTCCTATCTTTTGATAGGTTATAACTTTTTGTACGGTAAATAGTAAAAAAGTTACGAGGGAATTACAAATTTTAACAAAAATTTTGTATTTCCCCCGTATATTGAAAACTATAAAAGGTATAAAAAAATAATTGGAATTTTGGAGTTCTAAAAAAATTTTCTTTCTTTTCATAAGTTATAACTTTTTGTACGGTAATTATTAAAAAAGTTACGAGGGAATTACAAATTTTAACAAAAATTTTGTATTTCCCCCGTATATTGAAAACTATAAAAGATATGAAAAAACTAAGTGGAATTTTGAATTTTTAAGAAAATTTTCTATCTTCTAATAGGTTATAATTTTCTGTATGTTAATTAATAAACAAGTTACGAGGGATTTACAAATTTTAACAAAAATTTGGTATTTCCCCCGTATATTGAAAACTACAAAAGACATAAAAAAATTAATTGAAAATTTAGATTCTTAAGAAAATTTCCTATCTTTTGATAGGTTATAATTTTTTGTACGGTAATTAATAAAAGAATTACAAATTTTAACAAAAATTTGGTATTTCCCCCGTATATTGAAAACTATAAAAGATAAAAAAAAATAATTAGAAGTTTGGATTGCTGAGCAAATTTCCTTTTTTTTAATAGGTTATAACTTTTTGTACGTTTTATTAAAAAAACAGTTACGAGGGAATTACAAATTTTAACAAAAATTTTGTATTTCCCCCGTATATTGAAAACTATAAAAGATATAAAAAGACTAATCGGAAATTTGTATGGCTGAGAAAATTTCCTATCTTTTCATAGGTTATAACTTTTTGTACGGTAATTAATAAAAAAGTTACGAGGGAATTACAAATTTTAACAAAAATTTGGTATTTCCCCCGTATATTGAAAACTATAAAAGATATGAAAGACCTAATTGGAACTTTGGATTTTTAAAAATATTTCCTATCTTTTGATAGGTCATAACTTTTTGTACGTTAATTATTAAAAAAGTTACGAGGGATTTACAAATTTTAACAAAAATTTTGTATTTCCCCCGTATATTGAAAACTATAAAAGATATAAAAAGACTAATCGGAAATTTGGATTGCTAAAAAAATTTCCTATCTTTTAATAGGTTATAGCTTTTTGTACGGTAACTAATAAAAAAGTTACGAGAAAATTTCAAATTTTAACAAAAATTTTGTATTTCCCCCGTATATTGAAAACTACAAAAGATATAAAAAAATTAATTGAAAATTTGGATTTTTGAGAGAATTTCCTATCTTTTGATAGGTTATAACTTTTTGTACGGTAAATAATAAAAAAGTTACGAGGGAATTACAAATTTTAACAAAAATTTTGTATTTCCCCCGGATATTGAAAACTATAAAAGATATAAAAAAATTAATTAAAACTTTGGATTCCTAAAAAATTTCCTATCTTTTGATAGGTTATAACTTTTTGTACGGTAATTAATAAAAAAGTTACGAGAGAATTACAAATTTTAACAAAAATTTGGTATTTCCCCCGTATATTGAAAACTATAAAAGATATAAAAAAAATAATTGGAATTTTGGAGTTCTAAAAAAATTTCCTTTCTTTTGATAAGTTATAATTTTTTGTACGGTAATTAATAAAAAAGTTACGAGGGAATTACAAATTTTAACAAAAATTTTGTATTTCCCCCGTATATTGAAAACTATAAAAGATATGAAAAAACTAGTTGAAATTTTGAATTTTTAAGAAAATTTTCTATCTTTAAATAGGTTCTAACTTTCTGTATGTTAATTAATAAACAGGTTACGAGGGATTTACAAATTTTAACAAAAATTTTGTATTGCCCCCGTATATTGAAAACTATAAAAGATATAAAAAGACTAATCGGAAATTTGTATTGCTGAGAAAATTTCCTATCTTTTTATAGGTTATAACTTTTTGTACGGTAATTAATAAAAAAGTTTCGAGGGAATTTCAAATTTTAACAAAAATTTGGTATTTCCCCCGTATATTGAAAACTATAAAAAATATTAAAAAATTAATTGGATATTTGGATTGTTGAGAGAATTTCCTATCTTTTGATAGGTTATAACTTTTTGTACGGTAAATAATAAAAAAGTTACGAGGGAATTACAAATTTTAACAAAAATTTTGTATTTCCCCCGTATATTGAAAACTATAACAGATAAAAATAGACTAGTCGGAAATTTGTATGGCTGAGAAAATTTCCTATCTTTTGATAGGTTATAACTTTTTGTACGGTAATTAATAAAAAAGTTACGAGGGAATTACAAATTTTAACAAAAATTTGGTATTTCCCCCGTATATTGAAAATTATAGAAGATATGAAAGAACTAATTGGAACTTTGGATTTTTAAGAGTATTTCCTATCTTCTGATAGGTTACAACTTTTTGTACGTTAATTAATAAAAAAGTTACGAGGGATTTACAAATTTAAAAAAAAAATTTGTATTCCCCCGTATATTGAAAACTATAAAAGATATAAAAAGACTAATCGGAAATTTAAATTGCTAAAAAAATTTCCTATCTTTTAATAGGTTATAACTTTTTGTACGGTAATTAATAAAAAAGTTACGAGGAAATTTCAAATTTTAACAAAAATTTTGTATTTCCCCCGTATATTGAAAACTACAAAAGGTATAAAAAAATTAATTGGATATTTGGATTGTTGACAGAATTTCCTATCTTTTGATAGGTTATAACTTTTTGTACGGTAAATAATAAAAAAGTTACGAGGGAATTACAAATTTTAACAAAAATTTTGTATTTCCCCCGTATATTGAAAACTATAAAAGATATAAAAAAAATAATTGGAATTTTGGAGTTCTAAAAAAATTTTCTTTCTTTTCATAAGTTATAACTTTTTGTACGGTAATTAATAAAAAAGTTACGAGGGAATTAAAAATTTTAACAAAAATTTTGTATTTCCCCCGTATATTGAAAACTATAAAAGATATGAAAAAACTAGTTGGAATTTTGAATTTTTAAGAAAATTTTCTATCTTTTAATAGGTTATAACTTTCTGTATGTTAATTAATAAACAAGTTACGAGGGATTTACAAATTTTAACAAAAATTTGGTATTTCCCCCGTATATTGAAAACTATAAAAGATATAAAAAAAATAATTGGAATTTTGGAGTTCTAAAAAAATTTCCTTTCTTTTGATAAGTTATAATTTTTTGTACGGTAATTAATAAAAAAGTTACGAGGGAAATACAAATTTTAACAAAAATTTTGTATTTCTCCCGTATATTGAAAACTATAAAAGATAAAAAAAAATTAATTAGAAATTTGGATTACTGAGCAAATTTCCTTTCTTTTAATAGGTTATAACTTTTTGTACGTTAATTAAAAAAACAGTTACGAGGGAATTACAAATTTTAACAAAAATTTTGTATTTCCCCCGTATATTGAAAACTATAAAAGATATAAAAAGACTAATCGAAAATTTGTATGGCTGAGAAAATTTCCTATCTTTTCATAGGTTATAACTTTTTGTACGGTAATTAATAAAAAAGTTACGAGAGAATTACAAATTTTAACAAAAATTTGGTATTTCCCCCGTATATTGAAAACTATAGAAGATATGAAAGAACTAATTGGAACTTTGGATTTTTAAAAATATTTCCTATCTTTTGATAGGTTATAACTTTTTGTACGGTAATTAATAAAAAAGTTACGAGGGAATTTCAAATTAAACAAAAATTTTGTATTTCCACCGTATATTGAAAACTACTAAAGATATAAAAAAATTAATTGAAAATTTGGATTGTTGAGAGAATTTCCTATCTTTTGATAGGTTATAACTTTTTGTACGGTAAATAATAAAAAAGTTACGAGGGAATTACAAATTTTAACAAAAATTTTGTATTTCCCCCGTATATTGAAAATTATAGAAGATATGAAAGAACTAATTGGAACTTTGGATTTTTAAGAGTATTTCCTATCTTCTGATAGGTTATAACTTTTTGTACGTTAATTAATAAAAAAGTTACGAGGGATTTACAAATTTTAAAAAAAAATTTGTATTTCCCCCGTATATTGAAAACTATAAAAGATATAAAAAGACTAATCGGAAATTTGGATTGCTAAAAAAATTTCCTATCTTTTAATAGGTTATAACTTTTTGTACGGTAATTAATAAAAAAGTTACGAGGGAATTTAAAATTTTAACAAAAATTTTGTATTTCCCCCGTATATTGAAAACTATAAAAGATATAAAAAAAATAATTGGAATTTTGGAGTTCTAAAAAAATTTTCTTTCTTTTGATTAGTTATAACTTTTTGTACGGTAATTAATAAAAAAGTTACGAGGGAATTACAAATTTTAACAAAAATTTTGTATTTCCCCCGTATATTTAAAACTATAAAAGATATGAAAAAACTAGTTGGAGTTTTGAATTTTTAAGAAAATTTTCTATCTTTTAATAGGTTATAACCTTCTGTATGTTAATTAATAAACAAGTTACGAGGGATTTACAAATTTTAACAAAAATTTTGTATTTCTCCCGTATATTGAAAACTATAAAAGATAAAAAAAAATTAATTAGAAATTTGGATTACTGAGCAAATTTCCTTTCTTTTAATAGGTTATAACTTTTTGTACGTTAATTAAAAAAACAGTTACGAGGGAATTACAAATTTTAACAAAAATTTTGTATTTCCCCCGTATATTGAAAACTATAAAAGATATAAAAAGACTAATCGAAAATTTGTATGGCTGAGAAAATTTCCTATCTTTTCATAGGTTATAACTTTTTGTACGGTAATTAATAAAAAAGTTACGAGAGAATTACAAATTTTAACAAAAATTTGGTATTTCCCCCGTATATTGAAAACTATAGAAGATATGAAAGAACTAATTGGAACTTTGGATTTTTAAAAATATTTCCTATCTTTTGATAGGTTATAACTTTTTGTACGGTAATTAATAAAAAAGTTACGAGGGAATTACAAATTTTAACAAAAATTTTGTATTTCCCCCGTATATTGAAAACTACTAAAGATATAAAAAAATTAATTGAAAATTTGGATTGTTGAGAGAATTTCCTATCTTTTGATAGGTTATAACTTTTTGTACGGTAAATAATAAAAAAGTTACGAGGGAATTACAAATTTTAACAAAAATTTTGTATTTCCCCCGTATATTGAAAACTATAAAAGATATAAAAAAAATAGTTGGAATTTTGGAGTTCTAAAAAAATTTTCTTTCTTTTCATAAGTTATAACTTTTTGTACGGTAATTATTAAAAAAGTTACAAGGGAATTACAAATTTTAACAAAAATTTTGTATTTCCCCCGTATATTGAAAACTATAAAAGATATGAAAAAACTAGTTGGAATTTTGAATTTTTAAGAAAATTTTCTATCTTTTAATAGGTTATAGCTTTCCGTATGTTAATTAATAAACAAGTTACGAGGGATTTACAAATTTTAACAAAAATTTGGTATTTCCCCCGTATATTGAAAACTACAAAAGACATAAAAAAATTAATTGAAAATTTAGATTCTTAAGAAAATTTCCTATCTTTTGATAGGTTATAACTTTTTGTACGGTAATTAATAAAAAAGTTACGAGGGAATTACAAATTTTAACAAAAATTTGGTATTTCCCCCGTATATTAAAAACTATAGAAGATATGAAAGAACTAATTGAAACTTTGGATTTTTAGGAGTATTTCCTATCTTTTGATAGGTTACAACTTTTTGTACGTTAATTAATAAAAAAGTTACGAGGGATTTACAAATTAAAAAAAAAAATTTGTATTTCCCCCGTATATTGAAAACTATAAAAGATATAAAAAGACTAATCGGAAATTTAAATTGCTAAAAAAATTTCCTATCTTTTAATAGGTTATAACTTTTTGTACGGTAATTAATAAAAAAGTTACGAGGAAATTTCAAATTTTAACAAAAATTTTGTATTTCCCCCGTATATTGAAAACTACAAAAGATATAAAAAAATTAATTGGATATTTGGATTGTTGACAGAATTTCCTATCTTTTGATAGGTTATAACTTTTTGTACGGTAAATAATAAAAAAGTTACGAGGGAATTACAAATTTTAACAAAAATTTTGTATTTCCCCCGTATATTGAAAATTATAGAAGATATGAAAGAACTAATTGGAACTTTGGATTTTTAAGAGTATTTCCTATCTTCTGATAGGTTATAACTTTTTGTACGTTAATTAATAAAAAAGTTACGAGGGATTTACAAATTTTAAAAAAAAATTTGTATTTCCCCCGTATATTGAAAACTATAAAAGATATAAAAAGACTAATCGGAAATTTGGATTGCTAAAAAAATTTCCTATCTTTTAATAGGTTATAACTTTTTGTACGGTAATTAATAAAAAAGTTACGAGGGAATTTAAAATTTTAACAAAAATTTTGTATTTCCCCCGTATATTGAAAACTATAAAAGATATAAAAAAAATAATTGGAATTTTGGAGTTCTAAAAAAATTTTCTTTCTTTTGATTAGTTATAACTTTTTGTACGGTAATTAATAAAAAAGTTACGAGGGAATTACAAATTTTAACAAAAATTTTGTATTTCCCCCGTATATTTAAAACTATAAAAGATATGAAAAAACTAGTTGGAGTTTTGAATTTTTAAGAAAATTTTCTATCTTTTAATAGGTTATAACCTTCTGTATGTTAATTAATAAACAAGTTACGAGGGAATTACAAATTTTAACAAAAATTTTGTATTTCCCCCGTATATTGAAAACTATAAAAGATATAAAAAGACTAATCGGAAATTTGTATTGCTGAGAAAATTTCCTATCTTTTGATAGGTTATAACTTTTTGTACGGTAATTAATAAAAAAGTTACGAGGGAATTTCAAATTTTAACAAAAATTTGGTATTTCCCCCGTATATTGAAAACTACACAAAATATAAAAAAACTAATTGGATATTTGGATTGTTGAGAGAATTTCCTATCTTTTGATAGGTTATAACTTTTTGTACGGTAAATAATAAAAAAGTTACGAGGGAATTACAAATTTTAACAAAAATTTTGTATTTCCCCCGTATAGTGAAAACTATAAGAGATAAAAAAAAATTAATTAGAAATTTGGATTGCTGAGCAAATTTCCTTTCTTTTGATAGGTTAAAATTTTTTGTACGTTAATTAAAAAAACAGTTACGAGGGAATTACAAATTTTAACAAAAATTTTGTATTTCCCCCGTATATTGAAAACTATAAAAGATATAAAAAAAATAATTGGAATTTTGGAGTTCTAAAAAAATTTTCTTTCTTTTGATTAGTTATAACTTTTTGTACGGTAATTAATAAAAAAGTTACGAGGGAATTACAAATTTTAACAAAAATTTTGTATTTCCCCCGTATATTTAAAACTATAAAAGATATGAAAAAACTAGTTGGAGTTTTGAATTTTTAAGAAAATTTTCTATCTTTAAATAGGTTCTAACTTTCTGTATGTTAATTAATAAACAGGTTACGAGGGATTTACAAATTTTAACAAAAATTTTGTATTGCCCCCGTATATTGAAAACTATAAAAGATATAAAAAGACTAATCGGAAATTTGTATTGCTGAGAAAATTTCCTATCTTTTTATAGGTTATAACTTTTTGTACGGTAATTAATAAAAAAGTTTCGAGGGAATTTCAAATTTTAACAAAAATTTGGTATTTCCCCCGTATATTGAAAACTATAAAAAATATTAAAAAATTAATTGGATATTTGGATTGTTGAGAGAATTTCCTATCTTTTGATAGGTTATAACTTTTTGTACGGTAAATAATAAAAAAGTTACGAGGGAATTACAAATTTTAACAAAAATTTTGTATTTCCCCCGTATATTGAAAACTATAACAGATAAAAATAGACTAGTCGGAAATTTGTATGGCTGAGAAAATTTCCTATCTTTTGATAGGTTATAACTTTTTGTACGGTAATTAATAAAAAAGTTACGAGGGAATTACAAATTTTAACAAAAATTTGGTATTTCCCCCGTATATTGAAAATTATAGAAGATATGAAAGAACTAATTGGAACTTTGGATTTTTAAGAGTATTTCCTATCTTCTGATAGGTTACAACTTTTTGTACGTTAATTAATAAAAAAGTTACGAGGGATTTACAAATTTAAAAAAAAAATTTGTATTCCCCCGTATATTGAAAACTATAAAAGATATAAAAAGACTAATCGGAAATTTAAATTGCTAAAAAAATTTCCTATCTTTTAATAGGTTATAACTTTTTGTACGGTAATTAATAAAAAAGTTACGAGGAAATTTCAAATTTTAACAAAAATTTTGTATTTCCCCCGTATATTGAAAACTACAAAAGGTATAAAAAAATTAATTGGATATTTGGATTGTTGACAGAATTTCCTATCTTTTGATAGGTTATAACTTTTTGTACGGTAAATAATAAAAAAGTTACGAGGGAATTACAAATTTTAACAAAAATTTTGTATTTCCCCGTATATTGAAAACTATAAAAGATATAAAAAAAATAATTGGAATTTTGGAGTTCTAAAAAAATTTTCTTTCTTTTCATAAGTTATAACTTTTTGTACGGTAATTAATAAAAAAGTTACGAGGGAATTAAAAATTTTAACAAAAATTTTGTATTTCCCCCGTATATTGAAAACTATAAAAGATATGAAAAAACTAGTTGGAATTTGAATTTTTAAGAAAATTTTCTATCTTTTAATAGGTTATAACTTTCTGTATGTTAATTAATAAACAAGTTACGAGGGATTTACAAATTTTAACAAAAATTTGGTATTTCCCCCGTATATTGAAAACTATAAAAGATATAAAAAAAATAATTGGAATTTTGGAGTTCTAAAAAAATTTCCTTTCTTTTGATAAGTTATAATTTTTTGTACGGTAATTAATAAAAAAGTTACGAGGGAATTACAAATTTTAACAAAAATTTTGTATTTCTCCCGTATATTGAAAACTATAAAAGATAAAAAAAATTAATTAGAAATTGGATTACTGAGCAAATTTCCTTTCTTTTAATAGGTTATAACTTTTTGTACGTTAATTAAAAAAACAGTTACGAGGGAATTACAAATTTTAACAAAAATTTTGTATTTCCCCCGTATATTGAAAACTATAAAAGATATAAAAAGACTAATCGAAAATTTGTATGGCTGAGAAAATTTCCTATCTTTTCATAGGTTATAACTTTTTGTACGGTAATTAATAAAAAAGTTACGAGAGAATTACAAATTTTAACAAAAATTTGGTATTTCCCCCGTATATTGAAAACTATAGAAGATATGAAAGAACTAATTGGAACTTTGGATTTTTAAAATATTTCCTATCTTTTGATAGGTTATAACTTTTTGTACGGTAATTAATAAAAAAGTTACGAGGGAATTTCAAATTAAACAAAAATTTTGTATTTCCACCGTATATTGAAAACTACTAAAGATATAAAAAAATTAATTGAAAAGTTGGATTGTTGAGAGAATTTCCTATCTTTTGATAGGTTATAACTTTTTGTACGGTAAATAATAAAAAAGTTACGAGGGAATTACAAATTTTAACAAAAATTTTGTATTTCCCCCGTATATTGAAAATTATAGAAGATATGAAAGAACTAATTGGAACTTTGGATTTTTAAGAGTATTTCCTATCTTCTGATAGGTTATAACTTTTTGTACTTAATTAATAAAAAAGTTACGAGGGATTTACAAATTTTAAAAAAAAATTTGTATTTCCCCCGTATATTGAAAACTATAAAAGATATAAAAGACTAATCGGAAATTTGGATTGCTAAAAAAATTTCCTATCTTTTAATAGGTTATAACTTTTTGTACGGTAATTAATAAAAAAGTTACGAGGGAATTTAAAATTTTAACAAAAATTTTGTATTTCCCCCGTATATTGAAAACTATAAAAGATATAAAAAAAATATTTGGAATTTTGGAGTTCTAAAAAAATTTTCTTTCTTTTGATTAGTTATAACTTTTTGTACGGTAATTAATAAAAAAGTTAGAGGGAATTACAAATTTTAACAAAAATTTTGTATTCCCCCGTATATTTAAAACTATAAAAGATATGAAAAAACTAGTTGGGAGTTTTGAATTTTTAAGAAAATTTTCTATCTTTTAATAGGTTATAACCTTCTGTATGTTAATTAATAAACAAGTTACGAGGGAATTACAAATTTAACAAAAATTTTGTATTTCTCCCGTATATTGAAAACTATAAAAGATAAAAAAAAATTAATTAGAAATTTGGATTACTGAGCAAATTTCCTTTCTTTTAATAGGTTATAACTTTTTGTACGTTAATTAAAAAAACAGTTACGAGGGAATTACAAATTTTAACAAAAATTTTGTATTTCCCCCAGTATATTGAAAACTATAAAAGATATAAAAAGACTAATCGAAAATTTGTATGGCTGAGGAAAATTTCCTATCTTTTCATAGGTTATAACTTTTTTGTACGGTAATTAATAAAAAAGTTACGAGAGAATTACAAATTTTAACAAAAATTTGGTATTCCCCCCGTATATTGAAAACTATAGAAGATATGAAAGAACTAATTGGAACTTTGGATTTTTAAAAATATTTCCTATCTTTTGATAGGTTATAACTTTTTGTACGGTAATTAATAAAAAAGTTACGAGGGAATTACAAATTTTAACAAAAATTTTGTATTTCCCCGTATATTGAAAAACTACTAAAGATATAAAAAAATTAATTGAAAATTTGGATTGTTGAGAGAATTTCCTATCTTTTGATAGTGTTATAACTTTTTGTACGGTAAATAATAAAAAAGTTACGAGGGAATTACAAATTTTAACAAAAATTTTGTATTTCCCCCTTATATTGAAAACTATAAAAGATATAAAAAAAATAGTTGGAATTTTGGAGTTCTAAAAAAATTTTCTTTCTTTTCATAAGTTATAACTTTTTGTACGGTAATTATTAAAAAAGTTACAAGGGAATTACAAATTTTAACAAAAATTTTGTATTTCCCCCGTATATTGAAAACTATAAAAGATATGAAAAACTAGTTGGAATTTTGAATTTTTAAGAAAATTTTCTATCTTTTAATAGGTTATAGCTTTCGTATGTTAATTAATAAACAAGTTACGAGGGATTTACAAATTTTAACAAAAATTTGGTATTTCCCCCGTATATTGAAAACTACAAAAGACATAAAAAAATTAATTGAAAATTTAGATTCTTAAGAAAATTTCCTATCTTTTGATAGGTTATAACTTTTTGTACGGTAATTAATAAAAAAGTTACGAGGGAATTACAAATTTTAACAAAAATTTGGTATTTCCCCCGTATATTAAAAACTATAGAAGATATGAAAGAACTAATTGAAACTTTGGATTTTTAGGAGTATTTCTATCTTTTGATAGGTTACAACTTTTGTACGTTAATTAATAAAAAAGTTACGAGGGATTTACAAATTAAAAAAAAAAATTTGTATTTCCCCCGTATATTGAAAACTATAAAAGATAAAAAAAGACTAATCGGAAATTTAAATTGCTAAAAAAATTTTCTATCTTTTAATAGGTTATAACTTTTTGTACGGTAATTAATAAAAAAGTTACGAGGAAATTTCAAATTTTAACAAAAATTTTGTATTTCCCCCGTATATTGAAAACTACAAAAGATATAAAAAAATTAATTGGATATTTGGATTGTTGACAGAATTTCCTATCTTTTGATAGGTTATAACTTTTTTGTACGAGTAAATAATAAAAAAGTTACGAGGGAATTACAAATTTTAACAAAAATTTTGTATTTCCCCCGTATATTGGAAAATTATAGAAGATATGAAAGAACTAATTGGAACTTTGGATTTTTAAGAGTATTTCCTATCTTCTGATAGGTTATAACTTTTTGTACGTTAATTAATAAAAAAGTTACGAGGGATTTACAAATTTTAAAAAAAAATTTGTATTTCCCCCGTATATTGAAAACTATAAAAGATATAAAAAGGACTAATCGGAAATTTGGATTGCTAAAAAAATTTCCTATCTTTTAATAGGTTATAACTTTTTGTACGGTAAAAATTTACGAGGGAATTTAAAATTTTAACAAAAATTTTGTATTTCCCCGTATATTGCAAACTATAAAAGATATAAAAAAAATAATTGGAATTTTGGAGTTCTAAAAAAATTTTCTTTCTTTTGATTAGTTATAACTTTTTGTACGGTAATTAATAAAAAAGTTACGAGGGAATTACAAATTTTAACAAATATTTTGTATTTCCCCCGTATATTTAAAACTATAAAAGATATGAAAAAACTAGTTGGAGTTTTGAATTTTTAAGAAAATTTTCTATCTTTTAATAGGTTATAACCTTCTGTATGTTAATTAATAAACAAGTTACGAGGGAATTACAAATTTTAACAAAAATTTTGTATTTCCCCCGTATATTGAAAACTATAAAAGATATAAAAAGACTAATCGGAAATTTGTATTGCTGAGAAAAATTCCTATCTTTTGATAGGTTATAACTTTTTGTACGGTAATTTATAAAAAGTTACGAGGGAATTTCAAATTTTAACAAAAATTTGGTATTTCCCCCGTATGTTGAAAACTACACAAAATATAAAAAAACTAATTGGATATTTGGATTGTTGAGAGAATTTCCTATCTTTTGATAGTTATAACTTTTTGTACGGTAAATAATAAAAAAGTTACGAGGGAATTACAAATTTTAACAAAAATTTTGTATTTCCCCCGTATAGTGAAAACTATAAGAGATAAAAAAAAATTAATTAGAAATTTGGATTGCTGAGCAAATTTCCTTTCTTTTGATAGGTTAAAATTTTTTGTACGTTAATTAAAAAAACAGTTACGAGGGAATTACAAATTTTAACAAAAATTTTGTATTTCCCCGTATATTGAAAACTATAAAAGATATAAAAAAATAATTGGAATTTTGGAGTTCTAAAAAAATTTTCTTTCTTTTGATTAGTTATAACTTTTTGTACGGTAATTAATAAAAAAGTTACGAGGGAATTACAAATTTTAACAAAAATTTTGTATTTCCCCCGTATATTTAAAACTATAAAAATATGAAAAAACTAGTTGGAGTTTTGAATTTTTAAGAAAATTTTCTATCTTTTAATAGGTTATAACCTTCTGTATGTTAATTAATAAACAAGTTACGAGGGAATTACAAATTTTAACAAAATTTTGTATTTCCCCCGTATATTGAAAACTATAAAAGATATAAAAAGACTAATCGGAAATTTGTATTGCTGAGAAAATTTCCTATCTTTTGATAGGTTATAACTTTTTGTACGGTAATTAATAAAAAAGTAACGAGGGAATTTCAAATTTTAACAAAAATTTGGTATTTCCCGTATATTGAAAAACTACACAAAATATAAAAAAACTAATTGGATATTTGGATTGTTGAGAGAATTTCCTATCTTTTGATAGGTTATAACTTTTTGTACGGTAAATAATAAAAAAGTTACGAGGGAATTACAAATTTTAACAAAAATTTTGTATTTCCCCCGTATAGTGAAAACTATAAGAGATAAAAAAAAATTAATTAGAAATTTGGATTGCTGAGCAAATTTCCTTTCTTTTGATAGGTTAAAATTTTTTGTACGTTAATTAAAAAAACAGTTACGAGGAATTTGGTATTTCCCCCGTATATTGAAAACTATAAAAGATATAAAAAAAATAATTGGAATTTTGGAGTTCTAATAAAAATTTCCTTTCTTTTGATAAGTTATAATTTTTTGTACGGTAATTAATAAAAAAGTTACGAGGGAATTACAAATTTTAACAAAAATTTTGTATTTCTCCCGTATATTGAAGAACTAAAGAGTAAAAAAAAATAATTAGAAATTTGGATTACTGAGCAAATTTTCTTTCTTTTAATAGGTTATAACTTTTTGTACGTTAATTAAAAAAACAGTTACGAGGGAATTACAAATTTTAACAAAAATTTTGTATTTCCCCCGTATTTTGAAAACTCATAAAAGATATAAAAAGACTAATCGAAAATTTGTATGGCTGAGAAATTTCCTATCTTTTCATAGGTTATAACTTTTTGTACGGTAATTAATAAAAAAGTTACGAGGGAATTACAAATTTTAACAAAAATTTGGTATTTCCCCGTATATTGAAAACTATAGAAGATATGAAAGAACTAATTGAAACTTTGATTTTTAAAAATATTTCCTATCTTTTGATAGGTTATAACTTTTTGTACGGTAATTAATAAAAAAGTTACGAGGGAATTTCAAATTAAACAAAAATTTTGTATTTCCACCGTATATTGAAAACTACTAAAGATATAAAAAAATTAATTGAAAATTTGGATTGTTGAGAGAATTTCCCATCTTTGATAGGTTATAACTTTTTGTACGGTAAATAATAAAAAAGTTACGAGGGAATACAAATTTTAACAAAAATTTTGTATTTCCCCGTATATTGAAAACTATAAAAGATATAAAAAAAATAGTTGGAATTTTGGAGTTCTAAAAAAATTTTCTTTCTTTTCATAAGTTATAACTTTTTGTACGGTAATTATTAAAAAGAGTTACAAGGGAATTACAAATTTTAACAAAAATTTTGTATTTCCCCCGT